>BLKR01010346.1:0-57500 GCA_011170035.1 Teleogryllus occipitalis
CTAGATTAATAAAGATAGGCTTACATGAATCACGTGGGTGGGATTTGGTTATTATTCGTACAATTCGTTTTTGTAATCTAAAAGTCTGGGAGCTATAAGATGTATTTCCCCAGAATATTATGCCATATCTCAGGCGGGAATGAACATTCGCGAAGTATACACAACGAGCAGTATGAAGGCTGACTGAATTTGCAAGAATTCAGAACGCGTAGCATAATGAACTTAATTTGTGTTCAATTCATTTAAATGGACGTTCCATTTAAGGTCAGACTAATTGAGAGACCTAAAATTTTGCTGGTGATAGAATATCAATGGTACACCGTTCATTTTCAATGGAGCACAGAATTGTTTATTTGAAATGGAAAACTGCATTAAAACTGTTTTCTTTTCGTTTACTATTAATTTGTTATTTCGGAACCAATTTGAAACATCTGATATTGTACTATTTACGGTTTCTTTATTGCAAAGGATGTTCGTATCATCCGCAAAGAGAACCGTTCTTCCGTTTCGAATCGTCGAGGCATATCGTTTATGTAAAGTAGGAACAGAATAGGGCCTAAAATCGATCCGTGAGGAACTACTCGTACAATGGGCAGAGAGACGGAAAGGTGCGTACGTAATGTTCCATCATTCCAGTAAGGTATTTCAACTCTCTGAGATTTGTTGTTTAAGGTACGAACATAAACCACCCAGAGCAACATTTGCTGTGGATTCCATAGAAGGTAATTTTGAAAGAAATGTCATGATCAATGACGTCAAAAGCTTTTGAGAGATCTAAAAATAATCCAATAGGTGCCTCGTTTTGATCCAATGATGAGGCGACATCTTTAAGAAAAGAAAATATAGCTGTTTCCGTTGATTTTGATTTTCTAAATCCATGTTAGCAATCTGAAAGCGCGTCGTGTTTAGTGAGAAAGGTTTCCATTCGTACGTAAAAAGTCTCTCTAATATTTTTGAAAAAACTGATAGAAGAGAGATGGGCCGATAATTTTGAATTTCATTTTTGTTGCCTTTTTTGAAGAGTGGCTTAATTTTAGCTGTTTTGAAAATATCTGGAAACGTTCCAGTGCATAAAGATGCATTAAATATGTGAGTTAACGGGTGTATAATGGCATACCCACAAGTCTTTAACAAAGAATCTGGGAATTCATCTAAACCGGACGAATATTTATTTTTTAGTTTACCGATTATTTTGAGAATTTCATGGGAAGAAGTTTCGGAAACGAACATTGTGTCTAAAATTTTGGGTGCACTGTCTGTTTTTGAATTTTGTGCCTGAAGACTCTTAGTGAGATCGGCAGCAATTCTCGAAAAGTATTGGTTAAAGAGACTAGCCACTGTTGCCGGATCGTTGACATTTATATCGTTATGTTTTAAAACAACATTCTCTACGGGTTTTCTAGTTGATTTGGTAGTATTTTTTATTATATTCCACATTGATTTTGTTTTATTATTTGAGTTCAAAATATCCTGATCGTTTTTCAAGATTTTTGCCTGCCTTATGACTTTTCGTAACAATGTTTTGTATTTTTTAAAGTAGATAAGGAAATCTTGAGATACGTCATGACGTTTAGAAATGAAAGAAAGAATTCGCTTGTTTTTACAAGATGTCCTAATCCCTTGTGTTATCCAAGAATTGCTTTTGCTATTTTTCCCCATAGCACGTCATACGCAGTTTGAACTGTTTTTTGACGTAAAATAAAAAATAAATAAATAAATTCTGCTCCGAGCAGCGGTAGCAGAAGGTAGTGTCTCGTTCTCCGCTCACCGGTATCGCAAGCAGCCGTGTTATCAGTGTCACGCCCCAGCGGACGAACAGCAACCGGTCGCCGGGCGCGGCTCACGGCCGCTACTGCCTCATTGTGGCAAATCAACGAGTGTTTGTGTCAGTGCTTTTAACAAAAGTGTTATATTCTCAGCTGAACTAAAGCGTTAGACTAAGTGCAAACTCCATCATCGGTGTATAAACTGCGTCATGGCAGAATCACCAGACTTTTTAACACTCAGTCACAGAAGCAGTTTCGAGGGCGCTCAGAGATCTATACCAGTATCACGACAATCCTCTCACGCACCTACTGCGAGAGGTCTATCAGCAACCGGACGTCGAACCTATGGAACAACTTTACTCAAATCATGAACAAGTCAACAATTCCGAAGCGATAAGTAGGCAAGGGCAGCAACTCAACAAACGTCCCCGCCTAAATCATCCATTACCCGCGCCAAATCTTACCTCCTTTCCTCCCACAATGTATAACG
The DNA here is from genome assembly GCA_011170035.1 of Teleogryllus occipitalis. Classification (NCBI taxonomy): domain Eukaryota; kingdom Metazoa; phylum Arthropoda; class Insecta; order Orthoptera; family Gryllidae; genus Teleogryllus; species Teleogryllus occipitalis. Next base: position 2,257 of record BLKR01010346.1, read on the forward strand.
TCCCTATACTATCGCTTCGGACTCCTTAGCACTGAAGATCCACCATCAAATCCTGCCCCTTCAAATCCAACTAAAATCAAAATTCCTCCCATATTCATTCATGATGTTCAAAATCATCCCAACCTCCTCAAAACCATCCATCAGATTCTAAAGCACAACCGGTTCCAAACCCGCAACCAATCAAAATACACCCAAGTAATTGTAAACAGCATAGAAGTTTATAGGATGTTAAGACAAGATCTACAAGCGAACAACTTGAACTATCACACGTACCAAGATCCAGCAACCAAACGATGTCCGAAGTGTTACGAAATGTTCCAGTAGACTACAACGAAAAAGAAATCGAAGAGGAACTCATCGAGAGGAGTCTTCTCATCCTATAAGTAATGAGACACTCTGGCTATGACAAAAAGCCATGGCCATTGTGTGCAGTCACTCTAGAAAAGAACAGCAACGCCCTTAACATTTATAACCAGACTGAACTATTTCAAGTCATCATCTCAGTAGAAGAAAGAAGACACTGCCCCGGACCAGTTCAGTGTCGAGGATGTCAAGACTTTGGCCATACCAAGAAAAACTGCGGACTTCCTGTGAGGTGTGGTCGCTGCTCCAAAAACCATGCCACAAAAGACTGTACTGAAGGTAACCTGCTGTGCATAAACTGAACAAAAACGCATCTAGCCAGTCATGAGTATACCACATACCAGAATCTGCTTCACAGAAAAGGTACCCCATTTAAAATGCACCCACACTCCTCGGAACCCCCCCTTTTCCCGCCTTTTCCCCATACTCACACCAAACACCTTTCAACTTGCAAACGATTTCTCAGCACAATGACCCGTCACTCCTCCAGAATTTAATTTTCTCCTTTTCTGACATCGTACTTAAACCGCCTAATTAAAGTAGTACGGAGACTGCTTTTCCTAATCCAAGCTCAATATTTCCACACACAAATCCAAACCGCACATCCAAACGACCACTCACTCTTGAATCTCACACGACGTTTACTTAGAAAACATAACCCTCCTCATGGTCACAATGGTCATAACCCTCTAGCAGACCATTTTGCATTTGTTTTTATTCCACATCCTCCCACAAATTCAGAATTCAATCAATCAATGGAGCATAAAGTAAACAACTCGCACATCACCGTAACTCATCCCATTAAATTCATCTCGCCATTAGAGGTAGCTTCTATCCTGGCTAAAAACGCGCCCAAAAATCCTTTGGTACAGATAAAATCAATATATTTATTCTATAACAACTTCCATTCAAAGCCATTATACACATTACCCACATCTTCAACTCCTGTCTAAGAATATCTTACTTCTCTACAACCTAGAAATATGCACAGGTTATACCCATTATTAAGCCCGGCAAAGACCCTCTTCTCCATCCAGTTACAGACCCATAAGCCTCCTTCCTCCCATCAGTAAAATATTTGAAAAATGCATTCTCTTCCGCCTAAAAGCTTACCTTAATGAAACGTCAGCCATTCCCAATCATCAATTCGGCTTCCAATCGCTTGTTTCACCAAACATCCGATCCTTAAACTTACTGAAGACATTCTCGACAGTTTCCATCAGTTTTTCCATACAATAGCCGTCTTTCTCGACATTCAAAAAGCCTTCGACTCGGTATGGCACCCCGGGTAATTATTCAAACTATTAAACTTGGTATCCCACAGTACCTTATAACCCTTATTAAAAGCTTCCTCACGAATAGGTCCATCTCCATACGACTAACCGACGCGATTTCTGTCCCTTCTCCTATCCTAGCAGGCGTACCTCAAGGCTCTGTCTTCGCTCCAACTCTCCTCAGTATTTTTACGTATGACGTACCGACCACCCCTCACACCTCCCTCGCTCTCTTCGCCGATGACAAAGTCGTGTACTCAATAACCAAGTACTAGATGACGCAACCCATGATATTCAAAACCACCTGGATCAAATCTCTGATTGGGCCAGCAAATGGCGCATCAAATTCAACCCAACTAAATTTCAAGCCAAACTCTTGTCTCTACGCAGACCACCCTTACCTCCACCAGTAGCATACAAGTCCACACCAATCCTTTGGTTACCTTCCAACACGCCTGTCAAATACCTCTTTGGCCGTCGCCTCACCTGGAAACCCCATATCCACCATAGACTGGCGGTTTCATCCATCTAACCCGGACGGGCGCGTTTCATGGCCGTTATCGGGGCGCCATCTATCTCCCAATGGCAGCCTGCCTCCGCCAGCATACAGCGGGCTTGCAGTTGTCGAGGCGAAGTTTGATTGATTGAGTGATTTTTTCGTGCTTCCGGGCGCGTCAACTGCTTTGGTCATTAGTCCCATAAGTGTAGTGCTTGTTATCGGGAGATGACGGTCATCTACCCCCGCTGGATGGCGAGACCTACCATGGGCTAGTGGGGATTCCCCCTAACCAGGACTCTCCCACCAGCGGGGCACCGTCCCAGCCGGGAAAAGCTCTAAGCTCCCGACCTCTCTCCCGGAATATGTGGTAGTGTAGTGAATGTTAATGTGTGTGTGTAAGGAGAGAGGATGGGACAAGGAAGAGGAAGGAAAGATCGCGCGCGGTCCGTGGCCCTTTTAGTAGGGTATTGCTCCGGCATTCGCCTGGTGTTGATAGGAGAAACCACGGAAAACTACTGATCGGAGAATTCTCGTCCAGACAGCGACTCAATGCGACTGAATTCGACCCAGCTAAAAAGCTAGTGTCGATAATCTTCCGCCGTCAGAACTCGAACCTAGGGTCTCCCGGTCAGAGGCGCTGCACTGAGCTACCGCTCCCAGTCGAGGCGAAGTCGTCACCGGTCTAGGTAATGCACCGGACGAGTTATCATGAGCTCTGTCCGTTCAAAGACGGTAGTTTACCGGATAGCGGTTACTTACGATTGACCGCATTTCACTACACCTGCTATTTCTTTATTTTTTGTTTACTCACTTTAATTTAGTCAAATAAACTCGCATCCGTCACTTGACGAGTTGTGTTAAATGGAAAATTGTGTCAAGTGTCATTGAAAGTAGAATTAGTGAAAAACCTTGCATCTCTCCCAGACCCAGAGCTGTCAACTCCCGAGATTGTCAAAGGCCGGCACTTGAAGAAGCAGGTTTGTATCACGCTTAACGCCCAAAAGAATTGTAGTATTTGCAAACTCTGAGCTTCATCAACGTGTTCTCTCGACACGTCCCATTACATTTGCCATCGAATGTGTATTATACATTTGGCGCTCAAAGTGATCTCTCGGCACGTTACAAGCAATATAGAAGAAGAAAACTACACTGGAGCCCGTCTCATTGGTACGTGACTGTTGAAAATACGAGGTTCGCATTTTGTGTGTTCCTCAAATTTGAAATGCACTTTTATTTTAAAGCTCGTGCTATTACTATCTTAAAAAATTGCCCTATCATATCGATAAATTCGCTCAAATGTACAAAATGATTTTTTGCGCATAATATTCATTGCTATAATATGAAAGATGTTCATTGCAATAATGTGCAAAATGAAAAGAAAATATACGATCCCATAATCAGCGTCACCACTGGAAGAAAAATTAACCGAGAAATGAAAAAGCAGTCGAATTGTATAAATTGGGTGTTTTTTATTTGTAGATTAATTTTTCTTTCTGAACACAACTATTAATTTCTTCTGTAAGTAATAAACAAGTTGCATGTTTTGTCGCAAGAAATAACCCTTAACTGCTAAGTTAACAATTACCTCTTTTTCATTGGAAGATCCCTCCTCCTTTTCGTTTCTGACTGTCCTCCGCCGTTTCGTTTCTGACTGTTGCCTACTGGCGGAAACATCCCTACATCCCTACATTGAGACTTTGGAAAATCGTCAAAGGGCCGAGTAACTCGACGAGGAAGAACTGCAAATTTCCTCTCACTTCGACTGTACGAATAGCAAACTTGTAATGAAAGAGATTTGTTTTATTCAATACTTCTATTGTTTGACATACTTCATGTAATATATTTTATTGACATAAATTTGATGCTATGCAATTTGTGCACAATTTAAACAAAGACATTATTTAAAAATGTTTTACGAGATGTGATAACTCTTTGTTGCTAAGTCTGAGGGTACGCACAAGAATGTTAGATACTATATATGACCAAATAATTGAACAAATTAATGAATTTAAATATCTTGGATATCATTTCAATTATATTAAATTAAGAGATATGAAAATAAAGCTGAACAATTTCACATACTTCTGTGGAAAGTTAAAACGAACTCTAAAGCACAATGTGCAAAAAGGAACCCTACTTAGATTTTACAAAGTTACTGCCTTACCATTACTGCTTTATGGAAGCGAGAGCTGGACATTAACATCAGATCAGCTGCGGAGAATTGAATCTGCAGAAATGAGATATCTGCGTTTTGTGGCAGGATACTCAATTATACCACAAAGGAAGTGTAGATATCAGAGATCAATTAAATATTGAGTCTGTTATAGATATAATAAACAAATATCTGAAGAATAAAAACATCTCTGAAGAACAAATTTCTGAAGGAAACTGGAAAGGTCATGTCCTGAGAGTGCCAGAACTTAGGATAAGTACAATTATTCTTCAATATGCACATAAAGGAAAAAGAAGTGTTGGTCGTCTTTGAACAATTGCGAGACAGAACAGATCAATGTCAATTGCTGTCGATGATGATGATGATGATAGTGTAGTAGACATGGTAATATCTTGTTGAACCTAAATACGGAAGTTCGTACCCTAGCTTGGACAAAACTTTTGTGAATTGGAAACACTTCTGCGGCCTTCGTGTGGTGTTTTAATATTGCTATTACCTGTGGGAGGAAGTATGTGATGATGTAGTTTTAATGCTATTTTCTGTCTTTTTCTGATCAGCGGGATCTTTTGCGTTTGGAACTCTTGTCAGAGAAGAAAATTATTTTCCCAAATATAAGCAGATCAAAAGATATTATGACGTTTGCTAAAGATGTGACCACGCGGAGAAAGAGTAACAGGAAATTTTCCATAAAAGCTTATTTTTTTCAAAGTAGAATCTATCTTTTGTATGACTATCATAACTGATGATAAATTAATTTAAACTGAAAATCAGTGGGTACTGTATATGTGCAATCGTATTTGCTAGCTTTTGATTTTAATGGCATCAACTTTGAAAAGTGACAAGTATTCATACTAACATAATATTTTTCATGGTGGGTTAAAACGTTAGTCGCAAATAGTGAAAGATAACTGATTGGCTTCCATGTCATTAACTTTATCATCTTGTCTGTAAGACGTTTTCCCTACGAAACGTTCTTCCACCAATTTCGCCAGTCATCGGATCACCTCGTGAGTCTCGTTGCCGATGCCCGCCGCTCGTCCTGCCACTTTTTTAATTTTTTTAAACAATTTGTTGAGTCTTACAAATTGACGCAACGCGTCTCCAAGCTCCTTAAGGGGCGTTGAGCGCTTTGCGCTGGGGAGTAATCCTCCATGAACTTGCTCGGGAGTAATCCTCCATTACCTTTAAGTCATGTCACGTCACGTCGCAGTCAGTTACAAAAGAGGACCGCCAGGTAGCATCTCTGCGTACGCGCCTCCTGCTACACACTCCTGCGTCACTACGCAGCGGCCAGAATTGGGAAGGAATAAGGATAGAGGTAGGGTTTAGGACACAGGTTGGTCTAACCCTTGTGAAGCAGCCAAACTCGTTTTGTTGAAACAAATTTCACAGGAGGTTCGACGGGAATCGAACCCGGACCTCAGTGGTGAAAGGCTAGCGACTTCGCTATGTGCCACGAGCGCGACCTTTCCTTGTTCTTGCCTGTCGTTTGCTTTCGTGTTCCCCCATGATCTACAGTTAATCGAATAGCGTCTGTTGTCGGAATTAATAATTTAGACTTGTGTTCGCTTCTGTCTAGTGGATGTTATCTTCAGAGTTTTTGTTTATAAAAACGGGTTTGTACGAGTACTTAGATTTTATTATCGGTTATTTAGACATGTTTCAGAATAGAATTCTTAATCATCGGAATAAAGTTTCTAAATATTCTATTATTGTTTCAAAAGTATTGAACAAATTGATTTCTTCGCGCAAGAATTAAAATTATTTATTTATTGAAAATAATTCAATGAAAGGGAAATTTACTTCAAATATACGAGCTATTTTTAGTTGTAATTGTGTTTTGTTGTAATTGTGTTTTGTTGTAATTAACCATTGTAATATAAAATTTAGAATGTATTATGAAGATGATGAAGAGTTTTTAACAATCAAATTTTCGAAAGTACTGCTAGCACTTAGGATCGAATATTATACTATGTTATTTCAGAACACAGTCCATAACCGTTTAATAACGCTAATGTGCGTGGAGTGGATTGCTAACTTCAGAAAATATCTCCATTTATTATTAAGCCGCCCTCTTGCATTTCCTCTCTTTTGGTCTGTAAAGAAGCGAGTCGTGGCGTTGTTTGAAAGTGCGAATCTCTCTGCTTCGGGGGCGGGCGTAGGTACGGAGTGCCTGCCATTACTGCGCGTAGATCTTGGCGGCGGTATCGAGAAACAGGGGAAGTGGGAAGACGTGCTTGCACCGAACTATGGCGTGTGTCTACCGAAGTCCAGGACGTCGAATTGGTGAACCAGTCTAGGGAGACATCATTCTTCAATTCGGTTCAGTTGAAATGTGCCACTAACTTTCCTGGTTGGTCGAGAACTATTACTAACCTCTCAAGGGTCACGGGACTTCGGTCCCGTGGGGCAGCAGTTAAGGAAGGGCTCTCCGAGAATCATAGACTCCCGGTTGACATTTACCGAGGACAACATTCATCGTGACTGGGAAATTGTAATTTTCTTGACGAATCTTTTTTTCCTCTGTCATGACGGGCCTGTTCGAGTGTAAACACCTCGGGTGACCCGTCATTATCCGGAATATGTTCATCAATGTACGCATTCTGGGCGAGTATCTGTGGTGTGTAGGGGATGGATATCTGCATTGGAGTTATCCAAAGAATACACGGTCACATCAACGGCATTCAATACCTCCATATCTTGGGAGTTATTATTGTTCCATCGGTGCGACAAATGTATTCGGATGGATAAGTGAATTTTCAACATGAAAACTCGACAGATCACAAAACAAAATGGTATAGGAATGGCTTGCACAGCAGGAGGAAGTACGGTCTGGACTGACGTCGCGGAGCTCACCTGAATTCAATTGAAAAAAAAAAATGTGGGCCAAGACGAAGCGTGTCATGATGGAAAATTGGCCAGATCCACACCCTTCCACGACATGTTCTCTGAGACGTTGTGATTGATGCACAGGAGGAGATGGATTTGTCTCAACTGTCCAGCTATATTAGTTGCTTCACTTCCTCGTAGATTGCAAGCCGTGATAGAGAACGATAACTTTGTTACTCTTATTGAAGTGAGTAAAATTTTAAGGACTATAAAAATAATAAAAAAATCCACGCCAATGTGGGTATAAGCAAAATTGTGTTAAAAACTGCACGTTGCTAATTATTATTGAGTACAATGGCAGGAAACACTATGAATCGAATCTACGAGCTCACGACATAACCTGTGACACCACTGACGCAGTGAGATACCACGAACCTGGCAGCGAAAGAGCCTGAAATTGTTTGAGAAGTTTCGTAGCCCACACTTCTGTATTGTTAATACACAGTACTGTGCTCTAATGGGAGAGTAAAGTTATAAATAATGTATATTATTTCTAAGTTATTGCTAAAATAATATGTAAATACCGGGTGTCCCAACAACATTATGGACAACCTTCATAACTTTTAAACAGTTTACGATATCGAAATGCAGTTTTTGCCCAACCATACTGAAGCATGGGACAAGGAATGTGCCACGAAATATTTTTATTTTTGAAGAAACTCAACCATCTTTGTTTTTTTTAAATAAAAGTTAACAGTTTTTCACCCAAAGTAAATAGATCATGAAAATGAAGTATAAAATTATTCCTCATTTTTTAATATTTTGAAAGAAATATAGAGTAAAAGGAAAGTTTTAGTTCCATTCTAACTGATAATACTTACCAAAGTAATGTTATAAAATTTTGTATTGAAATTGGTGTTTTGGGAAATATCTAATTGTATTAGAATAATGTCATCTCCTATTCCTTTCTGTAGTAATTTATGTAATTTATGTAATCATGTATGTAATTTTAATGTGTATGTTTTTGGTTTTTGTATCCATAATCATTGTAACGTAACCTCAATATTGTAAAAACTTAATACTATCAATGTAAAATGTAATATATTGTATTTATTTAGTCGCTAATGACCTAGCTGTTGGTGCGACTTATTATAGATTTAATAATAATAATAATAATAATAATAATAATAATAATAATAATAATAATAAAATAACGGAGAGTTTTCTTGACTGGGCCAGAATATGCTTCTTCATTTTTGCACTTGTTTATCTTAAGTTAGCCAAACTTTTATTACATAATTATATGAAGACACGTAACATAATCATCATTGTAATGTAACCTCAATATTGTAAAAACTTAATACAATCAATGTAAAATGTAATACAGAGGGATCCAAAAAAATGTATCCACTGTTCAAAAGTCCACAACTGACGGAGTTGTCTCATTTTTGGTAGTGTAATAGTTTGTGGTTCCGGCAATCGCCACACAAGCGTTGTATTGCGTTGTTTTGTTTTCTCAGATGACAGTCGCCAGATTGTTAGTGTTTTATTGTTAGTTGTATCTTGTTACTCGAGTAAACATGGCTGCCGTACGGCTAACATTCGATGAAAGGAAGTCAGTTTTGAAGTGGTATTTTAAGTACGAAAACATTAATGAGGTACAACGGCAATGGCGAAATGAGTATCAAACAGAGCCACCGACACGTTTAACGATTCGTCGCATTCGAGACAAATTTGAAGCCGAAGGCTGTGTTAAAGATGTACATAAACAACGATCTGGACGACCTGTAACAGTAACAAGTTCATTTAACTCCCATCTTGTGTTACAACAATTCACTCGCTCACCACAGGAAGTCTGTGAGACAGTGTGCCCGTGAAACTGGAGTGAGTCGCTCAAGTGTTCGGCGAATTATGAAGACAGCAAAGTGGAAGTGGTACATCCCAAGATTGCTACACGCAATGAAAGAGGACGACCCAGATCGTCGAATGGAGTACAGAGAGTTGTTTAATAACATGGTGCGCGCAACGATGAAGAGTTTGCAGAGATGATTGTGTGGTGTGATGAGGCACAGTTCAAATTCAATGATACAGTAAATCGCCACAATTGCATCTACTGGGCCGCCGAAAATCCGAACGTCCATGTAGACAGAGCCGTGAATTTGCCAGGAGTAAATGTGTGGTGTGGTTTGTCTTACCGGGGCTTGATTGGGCCATTCTTTGACGGCACAGTTACCGGTGAGGTGTACCTTCAGATGCTTCAAACATACATTTTACCTGCCGTCCGAAATTTGTATGGAGACGGAAGATTTTACTTTCAACAAGATCGTGCCCCAGCCCACTACCACAATCGTGTTAGGGCTTATTTCGACGAAAATCTACCAGGAAGATGGATAGGCCGTAGAGGTGCTGTAGAGTATCCACCACGTTCCCCAGACTTAACTCCTCAGGACTTTTACCTGTGGGGAACACTAAAGGACGTCGTTTATCGACAAAAGCCACGCACATTGGATGAACTTCGAGAATCCATCGTACATTCATGTGCAAATATTGAACTGAACACGTTTGCAGTCAGTAGTTCGTGCTGCAGTTCGGCGGCATCGTTTGTGTGTGGATGTTAATGGTGACCATTTCGAAGACATACAGTGATATTTTTAAGTTGAACTTTAAGCTACGCTTTCACAAAAAATGAGACAACTCCGCCAATTAGTTTGCAAGTTATGGACTTTCAAACAGTGGATACATTTTTTTAGACCCCTCTGTATATTGTATTTATTTATTCGCTAATGACCTAGCTGTCGGTGCGACTTATTATAGATTTAATAACAACGATAATAATAATAATAATAATAATAATAATAATAATAATAATAATAATAATAATAATAATAATAATAATAATAATAATAATAATAAAATAACGGAGAGTTTTCTTGGCTGGGCAAGAATATGCTTCTTCATTTTTGCACTTATCTTAAGTTTTCCAAACTTTTATTACATAATTATATGAAGACACACGTAACAAATAGTGATACAAATTATTAATATTCAAACTTTCAGAAAATTTCTCCGGATTCAGAAAGGTAGTTGACGAAAATATGGTCCACTTGACAGCAGTATGGGGTTAATTGAGGCACTTACTCTGGTTAAGCGAACCATTAAGAGTATGTTTAACACAGTTCTACGAGTATATTATGAAGAAACCTATCGAAACACACAATACATTATTTATAGTGAAATAATTTACAAATGTTAACATGAAAAGAAAAATACAGACAGTAACGCCATCGGTTGGAGTTTCTTAGAACTTTTTAAACTAAGAACAGGTGAGGTTGATCTGTCGGGTCAGAATGAATTCGGACCTGCTTTGTGAATGACGTTAATAAATACTTTTACTTTGTATATTCGAGGTTACAAAGAAAATAGTCTATACAAATAAATTAACAGCTTATAGGCCTAGGCCACGTGTGAATCGAATTCTCAAGTGAGTGGATCCAAAATTGAACGTCCGAAGAACACTTTTTTGTTTTATCCGTCTGAACTGGAACTTTGGGTGTGAACAAAACAAAACATGGCTACCGGGAGTGACTACAAAATACAAGCGGATACGTTTGAAGGACCAGAAGAAGACTGGGCAAAGTGGAAGTGGCATATTTGTCTGGTGTTCGTGCGTATGAACTTGAAGACATTGGTAACGGTTCGCGAGTGTGTCTGGTTTTGGGAGATAATGCCACTGCGACACAGCAAGCAATTCTTCAGCAATGGAAAAAGGACGACGCTAAAGTGGCAAGTTTGATAGCAAGTGCGCTAGGAAAAACTATTGCCGAGCTCGTATTGACGTACACCAATGCTAAAGAGATTTGGACATAATTGAGTGCACGGTTTGAACGTAGCAGTACGCAACGACTGAATATGCTGATCGAGTCATTTTTTCGCGTGACGACAAAGAAGACATCAGTACGCATGTCGCGAAATTGCACAAGTTGTTCGTGGATTTGAATGATGAACTTACGAAGAATGAAGAAAATGTTTTGCCCGAGATAATTTTGAATGGCCGTATCTTATGTACGTTGGGAAAAGAATATGACAATTTTAAAGACTTAGGAGACATGATTTCGTCGGAAAATCAAACTGTGAATTTGTTGATTGAAAAATTGTGCGCGATTGAATTGCGTGATCAAGGGATGTCGAATCACTGCGTTTGTTGCACGCGGTGGGCCTAACAAGGAGCCTCGTCAAAGAAGTCACTCTGGAGAAAAATCAAAGAAGAATGTTCAACGTGCAAACAGAAGTTTCCATGCCATAAACGTAAGCAGTTGGGTCACTGGGCAGCAGAGTGTCCGGAGAAGAAGACAGATGGCGCTGCTGGAAACAAAAGTCAGTCTGATGCAAATGTGGCGGTTATGACTCAATGCAATGGGTGCCTCAGTCAATAACTTTATTGAAGCCGACTAGTGGTACTACGACACTGGCGCCACAAATCACATCACCACGAATAAAAACAGTATTTTACATCGTATGAGAAGTTTGCCGTTCATGAAAAGATTTCGCTCGGGAAACAAGGTGTAAGCATACGGGCTCATGGACAAGGAAGTGTGAACATTCAAGTACGTCTGAATAATGCATGGTAGAATGCCGAACTGAAAAATGTTTCGTATGTTCCTGAAGCAAGTCCCCATTCATTTTCCGTGGCAGGAGCTGCAAGGAAGGGTTTTTCTACGAGACTTGATGATCGAAGTGTCAGCATTGAAGATCGTGTCACCGGAAAAAGGATGATGATAGGATATGTCAGTCATGGTCAGTATGTATTGAACTTTCGCATCGTGAAGCCAACGCAACAAGTTCAAGTGAATATGGTAACATCGCAGACATTGCAAGTTTATCATGAAAGGTTTGGTCATCGACATAAACAACACGTGAAGAGAGTCGTGAAGCAGATAAACACGAAAGCGGACAACGGCGAGGAAGAATTCTGCGATGGATGTACGCTGGGAAAAAACATAGGTTGCCATTCGAGAAACAGATGATTCGACCGATGGTAACTGGTGAACAAATCCACAGCGACGTGAACGGACCCATGTCGATTGAATCTCTCGAAAAGGCGCGCTACAGTGAGTGTTTTAAAGATGATTTTAGCAAGTATCGACAAAATTTCTTTTTGAAAGAAGTTTGCACTCTTGTGGAACAGTTCTTGAATGAAGCCAAGACGAATGGACATGTTATCAAGCAACTGAGGTGTGATGGAGGAAAATAATTTGACAACAAGAAGGTATTTGAACTAGCAAGCAGGGGCATAGAACGCTGCATTACTGTCATATACACCACAGCAAAAAGGGTGTTTCGGAGCGTGAAAATTGAACAATTGTCGCGAGCGCACGTTCCATGTTGAATCCCAGCAAGTTGCCAAAAGAACTGTGACAGAAGCATGCAATTCTGCCACATACCTTCTGAATCGCACCGGAAAGTCTTCCATTAAAAATTATTCTCCCTATGAATTGTATTATGGCTGACCAGTAAGAAGTCTCAATCATTTGAAGATCTTTGAAACAAAATGATACGTGCACATCAACAAGAACTTCCGCTCTAAGTTTGAAAATAAAGCTGTTCATGGACATCTGGTTGGATACGTAAACGACAGGGATAGCTTCAGGGTCTGGATTCCGACCCCAAGGAAGATAGTCCTGAGTCAAGATGTGAGATTAAAGCCTGAAGTTGTCTTCAATGTGCGCGTCAATACCGACAATCTTGAAGTTTCATATGAAAAACTCGCATCATCTCATGTCAAGAAGCCAGAAGAAATCAACGACGATGACAAGGAAGAAAAATGGAGTGAAGCTGAAGAATTTGCATCAGTGTCCAGCTCCGGAAGAAGTGATGTTCTAGCTGAAGATGCCGAAGAAGAGACCACAAGAAAGAGCAAACGTGAATCGAAGAAACCATCGTGGATGATCAGCGGAGATTTTGTGTACATGGTCAGATCGTCGATCATTGAAAACAAGAATCCAAACTCCTACACTGAAGTCCTGCAGTTTCCTGACAGAGACGAGTGGTTGAAGGCACTTAAAGAAGAAATGGTTTCTTTAAAGGAAAATGATACCTGAGTGTTGGTCAAACGTCCAAAATATGTACAAAACTTGAAGAATCTCTGAGTCTTCTGCCAGAAACTATTGGATAGTGGAGAAATCCGCTTCAAGGCTCGATTGGTTGCAAAACGTTTTGTACAAAGACAGGGAATTGATTATGAAGAGGCATTCAGCCCTATTGCACGATATGAAACAATTCGGATCTTGTTGGCGGTGGCTGCTTCATTTGGAATGAAGCTCGCTTAATTTCAAGTCAAAACCGCTTTTTTGCATGGCGTCCTTGAAGAGGTGTACATGGAACAACCGGAGGGATTTGAGGACAATACTGAGCGAGTGTGATACGTGAAGAAAAGTTTGTATGGCCTAAAACAAGCGCCGCGCTGCTGGAACAAATGATTTGAGAAGTGTATTAAGAAAGCTGGATTCAAAAACAGTAGTGCTGATCCATGTCTGTTCTACTACTACTAGAGAGATGAAAAACATGTATATGTTGCAATTTTCGTGGACGACGGTGTGGTTTTCCCAACTGAAAAAGAAGAACTCGAGGAATTCATGGAAATGTTACTGCAGTAATTTAAAACGACATGAGGATCTCTCAGAATCTTCTTGGGCATGAGAATACAGCAAAAAGAAGATGGATCAATAACAATTGATCAAGAAGACTACATACCAAAAATTCTGGAAAAGTTTGGAATGGCCGAATCGAATGGAGTGTCTACTTTAATTGGGCGCAAGGACAACGACGAAGGAGAAAAGGTCACAGCCAAGGTTCCTTGTCGTGAGGCAGTGGGTTCGTTAATTTACATGACTACAGCTACACGTCCTGATGTTGCCTTCGCCAAATCAAGATTGGAATCAAGTAAAGCGAATATTTCGATATTTGAAGAGCACCGTAAAACCCATCTTCTGGAAGGGACAAGGTTTTAAGGCCTACAGTGATGTTGACTACGCCGGTGTCAGGAAGACAAGACGTTCAACGACAACCATTGCAACCATTGTAACCTTCAGTGATGGAGCAGTTTCGTGGACCAGTCATTTGCAGGAGTCAGTGGTAGCATCAACTACAGAAGCTGAAATAATAGCAGCAAGTGAAGGAGCAAAGGAGTTAATCTGGCTGAAAAGATTACTTTCTGGATTGCTGAAAACTGTAAAAATCTCCTACGCGCTACATCGATAATGCCGTAAAACTACCGAAGAATCCACAATATCATCGCAGATCAAAACACATCAAAGTTCGCCATTTCTATGTAAGGGAGAGATTCTTGGATGGAGATTTGGAATTAAAGCACATCGACGGAACCAAACAGCTTGCTGATCTACTGACTAAACCTCTGAAGAGGGTTAGATTTGAGAAGCTACGTGAGAGGATCGGCATACAGAAGATAACGTCCACAGAGTATTAAATATAGTATATTTTGTAGGTCGTGTTCATTTGATTTTTATTCTGGAGAAAGTGTTAATATGAAAAGAAAAATGCATATAGTAACGCCATCTGTTGAAGTTTCTTAGAACCTTTTTGAACTAAGAGCAGGTGAGGTTGATCTGTCGAATCAGTGTGTTCGGGCTTGCTTTGTGACGGACGTTAACAAATTTGTAACAACTTTGTATATTCAAGATTACAAATTATATAAAGTTTATACAAATAAATTAACAACAAACTCAGACATTTTACACATCCAATTTGTTTTTTCGATGAACTGTCAGTCCGGCAAATACAAATTTGAATTTTTGTATGCAAGATTCCTTGCAATTTTGGTAGTTTAACAATAGTAAATATTGAGAGCAGTTTTTATCTTCATTTATCTAACGAGTAACATTTCTTCATTTGAAAAAATTCAAATGTTCATTACTGGGACTAAAATGAACAATTTTTACACCCATATTGCCTGTTGGCACTGTTTTGTCAATATTTCTATTGGTTTACCTGAATCCTTTTGAATGGAAAGCCCATGTTCCTCCTGGAATGTGAGACCTGGCGTAGTCCTTCAAGTCGGCTTTCGGGGGTTTCTTCTCTGCTCTGTTTCGCGCTTGATAGCAATATCACATACCTTCTAGTGTCGTAGGCACAGTCTCATAAACAACGTTTTTCACTTTTATCACAATAACGTTGAAGTACGGTAACAATTTTTTCCTTTAAAATGGGTCTTATAACATTCTATAACATATATTCTTTTAGACTTTTAATCAATGTGGACGGTAGTGAAAAAAATAAAACCAATTTTTTCAGTTTCTCAGCAAATGTCTAAACATTTTGCTGACATTCTTGGATGTTTCACCTGCAATCGTAATTTTCCGCATTTTGTAATAATATAAACAACGCACTAAATAGGACATAACTCTCACAGAAAATATGTTGTCATTTATATGCATTGCTTGAACGTCTTGAAAAAAACAGCGTCATAACATGTTCGAAGCACTAACTGTTGTGGATTTTATTGGCTTTATTTGTGTAAAACCGAAGCCACCTTCAAGATTTTATTTGTGCAAGAGGTAAGCTCAAATATGACGTAGCTCACCAAATCAACCGTTTATTTCTGCCACCAAGGTTATCAAGGCGTACGTGCTATTTGTACGAAATGGCATCAAATGTTCATTAAAACTTGCCAAGCAAAAGGTATTGAAAATACATCTGAAAAAATGCTAACATTAAAATCGTTAAGGATAACCCAAATAATATTTTAAACGCGGACCTACACATTCAAATTCAACCATCAAAATTTGAATTCAAAGCAGGAAACTGCAAAGATTTTTTGACTATACTTGGGTTTTTCTAACGTGACATCTCAGGGTAGTATCTTCAAGATGGAATATAGCACGACGTTTTGCATCTTTCTTGGTCCCACCGCAAGATGTCTCATGATTGCGACCGTATCAACAAGTGCTGCATATTAAGCGACCATAGAGGCACGACCGACAAAGACGCGAAAAGCCGTTCCTTATTCCATCTTGAAGATACTATCTTCCAATACCTCGTTAGAAAAACCCAAGTATAGTGGTGCTGACAAAGCACATACTTTCTCGCATTTATTGTAATATTATACTCCTAATATATTATACTACTACATAGCCCAGCAGATGTGATTTCAACCAGCAACATTTCTTCCGCTCCGAGACACGATCTCAGTTCTTCAGTATTAACTTGTCGGTACTCATACCACTTCTCCACACAAGAGCCGTATGAATCGATCTCCGGCATAGGGAAATGCCTGAATCATGTACAAAACCGTCAACAATCAAAATATCCATTAGAAACTCACAAAGCCTCTGTCCGTTCAGCTCGATCAGGAAATATCAGTTCAGGAGAAAATCGGCTGAACGGTTTAGGAGTGCATTTGTCCACAGACGGACTGACAGCTGTTAGGTTGATTGATAGTGATTCCGGGCGCGCCAACTCCTAAGGTCATTCGTCCCAAATGTGTAGTACAAATTTTTGCTCGGAAGGTAGCTGTGATCTTCCCGCCCTGTATGACTAAATCAAGCGCCGACCTACCGTCGGCTAGCGGGATTTTTCCCAATGAGGTGCCTCCCACCAGACGGGTATCCTCCTACCCGGGACAAGCTGTAAGCTCCCGACCGGTCTCCCGGCATGTGGTAGTGTAGCGCATGTGTGTGTAAGTAAAGGGTAGATAAGACGAGGAGTGGGAATAAAAGATCGCACGCGATCCTTTTGGTAGGAAACTTCCCCGGTCTTCGCCTCGGTTTGCTCAGAGAAACCACGGAAGGCTACCGATCAAAGTAACTGGCCGATAGAATTCTTCTCCACTCAGCAATAGGACTCGACCTAGCTATCCGGCTAGTGGCGATCGTCATGACTCGAACGTAGCGCCTCCCGGCCAGTGGCACTACAATGACATTCGTTAGTGCCCTGAGCAACCTCCCCCGGTCAGCCATTAAGGATATATAAGTCGGTCCCATGGGAACTGTATATATTGTATTTACATTTCATGTTGATATTTTGTTTAGTTTACTTAAATTGGTCCATACAGATGCACAGAAAGACAACAATTAATTTGATGTGACATACGTTTTACAAATCGAACAAGAGATAAAAACTTGTCTAAAAGTTCAAAATACGAAAATCAAATACAGACACTTCCAGATTATTTCTTACTTGACTGTATATGTGAGTAGAATTTCTTCAAATGATTTTTAATATAGTTTCTGAAATTCTCAATGGTTTTCTTCTCGACACTGTATTGTGACAAATCCCTGAATCCCTAACAAAACCCCGAATTCCGTATATCTGTATCCGTGAATCCCTATAATTTAATATTGCTATCCTGAATTTTGAATTTATAATTATCCCTGAGCGAGGCTCGAACTAAAGGCACTTTCTTCCGAAGCGCAGAAACAGTACCTGCTATTTAACCACCTCGACCACGAGGATTGATTCTTCGATATTAGTTATTAGAGCTTGGTATTTCAGATCTAGCATTAGGCGACAGATAAATTGACTCTTGTGACAATGTGAAAAAAATGTCCTTTGGGCAGAAAAAGATAGAAACTGAGAAGGCATAACTCGGTGCGGAAAATAATTTTTGCTGGTTGAAAACAATTTTGCTTGTTCATGTAGCAATGTAATATAACGGAAAAGTTAGCAATGATGTGAGAAAGAATGTTCTGTTTAGAACAACTAGTTTATGTTGATTATTTGCATTTGTGGTTAGAATTCCTTCAAATGGTTTTCAATAAAATTTCTGGAATTCTCAATTACTTTCTGCGGCAACAGAGAATTTTGACAAAGCTTGAACCAGCAAACCTCCCTCCTAAGAGCTGAATCCGTACACGCCAATTAACCGTAGCGGACATTTCAGTGAGACATGGGGTTTACACTGTGTAAGGTGTACAAGTGTTTGGTGGTTTCAACTCTAGCATTTGGCAGCCAAAAAAATTGAGAAAATGTGAAAAACTGTCCTTTGGGTGGCAAAAGATGGCAGCTGGCAAAGGATAACCCAAAAGCTAGGCGAGACTAAAGAGTTTAGAAATCTAGCAAGTCCGTGAAAGTCTGTGCGTTCAATAGGATCACTAGTTTTTATTTGTTTATTTATTTACCGTACGCTGTTACATACGAGGAGAAACTTTAATAAAAATATTTCGTGAGGGTTTTGAGAAAATTATATTTTTAGAATTTGCATCAATTTCAAACGAATTAATAGAAATCAGCTCGTTTTTTTCCAAATATTGTACGTGTCCTTTTTTAATGAGCTGATTTTTTACGACAGACTTTGTTTAAATCGATATATCTAATTTTGTAGTTTTGAAATTTTAACTTTTTTTGCATTTTCGAAAATACAGAGCAGTATCCGAAATTGGGAATGGCACAAATTTTTTTACCGTCCCTTATTACATATGCGGAGAAAATTTAAAGAAAAAATTTAGAGTGGTTTTTGAGAATTTTTTTAGAAATTGCATTTCAGACAATAATGAAGCGAAATAAGCTTCTTTTCAGAAAATTTTCTACATTACCTTTCTTAAAGAGCTTCTTTTTTCAACAGACTTTTTTTTACAGCAAAATCGTTATCTCCAATTTTGTAGTTTTGAGATGGTATGTTTTTGCAATTTTCAAAAACAAAAAACAAAAACGGAGTGTTCACCGAAAATAGGACTAGCACCATACTTTTTGCTGTCCCTTATTACATATGAGGAACAAATTTAAAGAAAAAATTTGGAGCGATTATCGAGAAAAAATTGCCAATATTTCGTGCAAAATTACACGGAAACCAATCATATTTTCGAAAAATATAATATGAACTTGTTTAAAGATCCATCTTTAAGAAACAGATTTCATTAAGGAAAAAATCTCAATATTATAGTTCTTCAATATTATAGTGGTAGGAAGACGCACCCCCCCCCCAAAATTGCACTTTTTCAATTTTCAAAAAAAATATGTGATCTCAACGACTTCTACCATTCTCTTAAGCGTTCTTTACGCTATCCAACAACAAAGTTTGATCAAAAATTTGGAGCCGTTTTTGAGAAAATTTTGAAAAGGTTTTTGAGGCTTCATGTGAAGTACCCTCAAAAATCAAAATATCCGTTTGAAAATCCCAAAGCCACTAGTTCACTCAGATCGATTGAGGAATATCAATTTTGAAGAAAATCGGCTGAACTGTTTAGGCGCTAGCGTTGACCACAGACGAACGAACAGACGGACGTTTTGCCGTCAATCGATTTTCCGGTATGAAGAACCAAGAAAATGGATTCTGGCTGCACCACGTGATTGAGGATTTTTAAAAAAATTTAGCAACAGGATTTATCTACTTTTTTGTTACCAGAGCCCGGTAATAAGAATTTTTCTGGCAAAAATTCGCCGTTTTCCGGCGCACGATTACATAACTTTCTCTTCTAACGCAGAACCTTGTTAGGCGAGAAAGAAAAAATATGATAAACATTGTAATACTTATTTATATTTTAAATAAGCATACATTCATTGTGATATTAAAAAAAAATAATACGTTAAATTATATCAAATTTTGGCTAAATTCGTGTTTTAGTTCCTCCACTCCGTAAAAACTTTTTTAAGACTAATTATGAACATCCTTGTTTCTTTGAACGATGATTAAAGTTTAATGCAGATAATATTTCTCTCAATGATAATTAATACAACTTTCTAAACTAATTATTTAAAAAGCCGACAATTTATAAAGGTTCACGAAAGCAGTCACTTATACTCGAATAGCAAAGGGGTCCGAGATTCGTTGGCACTTTTCATATCCGATGAAAGGGCACGTGGACCCAAATGTTTCAAACATTTCATTTTATTACAAAGTAGCACCTTAGCATCATCGCTAAGATTATGATACTTGCTTCGAACCATTTTGGAAATGAAAAGGTGGGGGCATGACGAACGTCTGATAGAATAGTGCTTCTTCAAATTTGTGAACGAGATGCGCAGCCAGAACCTAAACAAACCAAAAGAAAGCAAATATCATTGTAAATAACAAATCTGATAAGAAACACAAACCTCGGCTATCGCATTATGCAGCCAAAACCTTACTAATTCTCTAGGAAACGCTTACGCGCATATCAGAGCTTGCCACCAGACACTTCCCGTCAAACTTTATGACGTCATTCTGTATATTATACTCCAATTTAAACTTAGTGCCATTTTAAGGTCAACACTAGACGGGGAGGGGGACACTGTTAAGTAATCGGGAGCTTCGTTACGACTTAAATTTTTGGTATTGGAGTTCTCGATTGGTCCAAATCGACTGGTCCAAATTGTAATATGAGAATTGTGATATTAATGGAGAAGTATCCATGTACAATTATAGTGTATGGTTTTAAAGTTATTCTCAGTTCATATTTTAAAACGTTTCATATATACCCGTTTGACGGTAATACTATTTATACCACAATTTATCTCCGAATTAACACATCTCAGTCTCCATTTTTTGTAAAACTCACTTTAAATCGTAGAACATTCGGTGCGAAAATTAAATAGTTTCAAACAATACATTTCTTGTCCAAAACTTTAAACGAAATTATATTTCTGGCATTGAATTAATTGTATAAATTATATGATACTGATAGCGGTGGCGAACAAATGTAAATAGATCGCAAAATATGTAATAGTAATTATTAAACACTAGATATTATAATATTCTACAAATATATAAAAGTATTAGTTTGCATTATCGCGGACGAAAGGCGGCCATCATCGCCTTTTGTTACCAGTGCGGCGTTACAACAACGTTACAAGTAACAATGACCTCTGATTCGTATGGAACACACATTTTGCCTTTCATCATTGTTGATACCGCAAGGAAATGGAAATTGATACAAAAATATAATAATTAAAAGTAGTATTTTTATATTCTTTATATTTATGAAAATTACTCGATTTTAACATGCATTACTCTCCGTTCCCAGATCTTATTAAGCAAAGCAACATTATTTTACAATTTATCATTCAACATATCTTTTTTTATTCAAATGTTTTCGTTCAAGTGGTATGCTAACTTTCTCCAGGCTTGTAAGTGGTACGTAAAGATCTAAAAAAATGTTTAGTACTCCTATCGAAATCCAGTCTCGCTTATTACAGTAAAATATGTTTAAACCGGAACCTGTGCAAGCCGGAAACCTGCCTTAATTTGAAAAAATTATGCGGCCCGTGAGGTTAAATGGCATTTTACACAGCATAAAACGGAATCTCTTCAATGCGGAAACGGATCGGTTTTTCACGTGCTACTGGAAAAAATCGTCATAAAACGGAATTCCTATAAATTTAATGCAATTGGCAGAGAGATGTCCTGAATGAACTGAATGCATATGTAAGTTTGTTTTAAATTCTCTATCCCTGTGACACGCGATTTATTCCTGGCAGCCGGACATTCAAGGAGAGGGGCATTAGCTGTTGGCGTAGATTTCGACCTTGGGGTCGCTTCTTTTTCAAGGTGTAGGCCGTAGGGGAATTCCCTCTTGCCCGACTCTCTGAGCGTGGGAAGGTGTACGTGTATGGCTTCTATTCACATGTCTCCCTTCCCCGTGTTGAAAATCATAACCCCTCGACCAGATACGCATTGCTCAAGGCCATGTGAGTGTATCAGAAAGTCATAGTACCACAGTACTATGACTTTCTGACAACAACACATTGTTGAGCATTGTGCGGTGAAAATCAGCCAACAGTCTGAATACAGTCAATAAGGTGCGTATTTTTCAATTCAAAAGCTGTCAGTGAAGTGTTTAATATTTATTTAAAGGTGATTTCTTCCATAAATACGTTATATGTTAATGTGTTTTGATTATTATAATAAAGTCATGCAATTTACGACTCATTACAAAATTGAAGTCTTTTTGGTGTGTGAATGAGTTTGAAGTGAAAATTTCACTACTTGATGACCATTACTTTATTGAAACTTACGTAACATTTGAAAGTAATTCAAAAGTACATTAGAATTCGGCCATTCATTATAGGAAACCGTAAAGATTCATACAATGTAGAGGATAGTTTCTAATATTTAACTAAAGGAATACCGTGTAAAAAATGTCAAAATGTTTTGAAACTCGTATATTACAGTAATTAATTGTAATCAGTAATTTATGATTGTGTTCGATCTTGTCATCAGGACAGGCGACGTGTGGAAAATTCCGCGCTTTCACAAACTGCACGTAATGAAACGTCTGAATTCTAATTGTCGGAAAAACACTTCATGCAATGGTTCATATCACATTTAAAATTATTTTTATGGATTTTGATAGGTGTTAAACACGCTGGTAAAATTTCATGTCAATCTGAATATCACCATGGGGAGTGTTGCGCGTAAGCGCTGGCGGTGAGAAGCGGCAACGCTGTCCTCCATAAGCGCTGTACTGCAATCAAATGCTTGAACGCTCTATAGAAAAAGGCACGACTTTTTGAGTCTTTTTCGGTCCTGCCGCATGATCGTGACCAGATCAAGCGACTCTAGCGGCAGGACGCAAAGAGAATGACGACAGAGAATGACGACAGAGAATGACGCAAAAAGTCGTGCGGAATTCCATCTTGGAGATACTATCCACAGATGTCATATTAGAAAAACTCGAGTATAGTTGGTCTTCATGATTCGTTCGGTTCGGACATGCCAAGGTGTAAAATATATTGTGATATGTATTTGTACATCGTGGACATGCTTAATATGAGTACAATCACGGCCCTCTAGATTAGAATGTAAACGGCCGTGTAATACAATTCGTTCACAAGCTATTATTTTGGTGCCTATACGTCGGGTTTTGTAACGTGGCCAATGACATTAGGTCATTTTTTTACACCAACTCCCTTATAAAATGAATCTTTATAACAGTGATAAGCACATGTATGAGACCATGAGTCCCGTTGAGAAGGACGTTCTCGAATTAATTAAAAAGATTCATTTTATAAGGCGGAAAGTGACCCAATGTCATCGGCCACGTTACGAAAACCCAAGTATAGTCTTAAGAAATGCAGTATTTGACCGCTAGATGACAGAGTAAAGGCAATCCTCGCCGTTTATATACTCTCTGGTCCGCGCCCATCGCTTGAGGAGGTGGGCGTTTCTGGTGTTGCTCTGTTGTTGTCAGGTTGCTGCGCTTGTTCTGTGCTGCTGCGACTGCGGCTTCGGCCTGGACTGGTAGGCCAGGCCGGGGTTCGACTCGAGCGAAGGAAAGTCCTTCTCAGAGTTCAGTTGAAAAGTCGGGATTGCTTATACACGTCGCATAATTTGTTGAAATTCCTGGATTTTAGGCCCGCATTAATCGCGTTTGATCGAAATGCTTAACGGCGTATTTGTAAGCATATACAGGTAAAAGAGAGCGAAGATTTTTCTTCCTCAAGATCCGTGTTGTCAAGCAAATGTCATCTTGTGTACGTTTTGTGGTGTTTGTTGTGAAACTCAAAATTGAGTGATCAGTGGAAAAATGTCACGAGTAATGGTACCAAGCCAATTAAAATTGGCAGAAAAACTGTCACTCATAAATGATAGAGGAATTGGCATGTTGACGAGAATTTATAACATCAAAAAGGTATGTACTGTAACCACATCTCAGACGTGCGTTAAATTTTCATAATCATGAAGTATAAAATTCCTTGTATTTTTATACTTCATAGTAAACATTTAAAATTCAAAGGAAAAAGAAATTTTCACCCTTTGAACGTTTTGAACCTAATGTTTTATTCTGATAATGCTGACATAATTATTTTGTTTTAGGCATGTGGAGATGCAAAATCGAAACCAGGATTTCTGTCTGATAAAACCTTGGAATCCTCGATCAAATATATTGTTAGGAGATTTCCTAATATTGATATTAAAGGGGTAAGCTGTTGATTACTTAGTAATAGTAGTAAACGTTGGACACTTGTGATTCATCAGTTCATAAGTGATAAATGACGATTTTTTATCAAATAATATCATGGGCAGTTTTGCGAAGGATTGAATGGGGAAGTGTTGTAGGGCGAGTAGAATAGTCTTTCTTAGATAAATTTTCTTAGATAAATCACATGTAGAAAGCTCATGAAGAACCTTTTCATATTAGTGGCATTGAAAATCTGATGTATTGTATTTATTGATTGCTGCTTATTTTTACAGTTGCAAGCTATATCTCAAATCAGAAATGAAATCATCAAATCATTATCACTATATTATTACACTTTTGTAGATCTTTTAGACTTCAAGGATAATGTTTGTGATTTACTCACAACAATGGATGCTTGTCAAGTCCACTTGGATATGGTAAGACGGACAGCTTATGTATCTTATAATATGTGAACATCTTATAACAAGATATGATTATTTTCTGAATAATATTTTTTTTCAGACATTAAACTTTGAGTTGACAAAGGGTTACCTTGATCTTGTTACTACATACGTGACTCTCATGGTCCTCCTCTCTAGAGTGGAAGATCGGAAGGCTGTTTTGGGTCTTTTCAACGCAGCCCATGAAATGGTTCATAGTCAGAGGTAATACAATGCTACAGATTTCATAGATTTTACTGGATAACAAAGTGACAATTGTCTTTAATGGAAGGAAACAAACTTCAAATTTTTTGTCCTTGTATAATTGCAAAACTTTCATACGATAATTGTTCATAAGCACAAGAAAGAAATTGCACATTTTTTTCACATTCAGTCTTGAAATATCAAACATGCCTTCTGAAAAACACATTTTTAATGATACTGTTGTAATGAATGGGTTGTGTGTTCTTAATTACACAAAATACCATTCTCAAGAGATGCTTGTAGAATCTGCTACAGATTTCAACTCCAGCCTTTGTATGAGTGTATTGTAGATATCAATGTAGACTAATATGAGTGAATCATTTGTATCGAATGAAAATTAATGTCTTGAATTTTTAGAGAATGTATATTTCCTTTTTTTTTGTTGCAGTGACACGAGTTTCCCAAGACTAGGTCAAATGATTATAGACTATGATCCACCAATTAAAAAATTAGCTGAAGAGTTTGTTCCACATCAGAAACTTCTTTCAAGTGCACTCATGTCTCTTTGGGGTATATACACTAGCAGGAATCTTTCAGCAGAGAAATGGAGGTAATTACTACGGTTATTGTCATGTTTGTATGTGATATGCAAGAGCAATATTGCAAATCACATACAAACCTTGCAATTATGCAAATTTATAACTTGAAAAAAAAATGATTTGGTAACTTTGTGAGGAGTAGTTTGAGTTTTTTCTCAGGTTAAGAGAATCTCTTATCTTTGAGAATGTATTTATCAAACTGAGGCATTGCCTCCTGTTGTCAGATAAACCAACATTGGCAGCAAAGGTCAAAAGTTAGTTCTGTTAAAGTAAACATTGACATGAAATATGACAACTGGTCCCTCTTAACCTAAACGTAAGTTAAAATGTATTTCAATGAACAGTTTCTCTGTAATGTAGAGGATACAACCAGAGCCAAATATTGGGAAAATCTCAATGTCAAAATTCATATTGATAAGTGTAATATTTTTAGTATAAGTAATGGGCTCAACTTAAGTCATCTAGAAACTAATTTGACTGAATCTTTAAATAAACTAAAAAGCTACTTGTCATTGAATCAATTAAAATTAAATGTTTACAAAACTGTATTAATCAATTTTAAACTTATTTATAATTATTGTCAATGAAACTTTTAAAGAGAAAGTTGATAATGAGGTTGTGAATCAAATACTGTGATACATTTTTAGGAATATTCATTAATCAAAATCTAACTTAAAATAATCATGTGGATTCTCTCTGTAATAAAATAAACTCCGATATATTCCTCGTGAGATAATTTTTGTGGTGCCTCAAAAGTAGTGCCCTTCTGTGTATCTATTATGGCAAAATCCACTCCCACATTATGTTATTGAAATGTGGGGAAGTACAATACAAAAAAAGATTAGATTAATGATCTTACCAAAGAAGTGTCTCAGAAGCATATTTAAAATTAAACCAAAACCATCTAGTAAATACTTCCAAATTAAATATGAAATACTGATGGATGCAGCACTCTAATTTTACAACTTATTACTACTATTAATAAACAATCATAATCAAGATTTCGTTAGTAATACAGATGTACATAACTATCATACTCTAAGACGTAGGGATTATCACTGTGCTCATTAGCTAGTCCTCTACCATCAAAAATTCACATTGCATTGCAGCACAACTTTTTGATAAGTTTTCAGTTAATATAAAAGGACTAAATAACATCCTTCAAAGCATTCCTGAAGTTCCACTTGGTGACTGTATGTCCACAAAATGAATGAGTTAAATTTTTTTTTCTTTTTTTTTCTTCTTTTCTTTCTTTCTTCTTCTTCTTCTTCTTCAACATCAAGGATTAGCCCTGTAGGCCTGCTCTGTCCTCTTCAATGTTGATATCATCAATCCACCGAGTCTTTGGTCTTCCAACTCTTCTTCTGCCAGTCGGTACATAATTTGTTATTTGTTTAGGGAGTCTGGCTTCATTCTTATTATATGGACATACCAATTTTGTTTTTGTTTTTTGACTCTTTCTAAGAGGTTAAAAATATTTAGTTCATGTCTTATATCCGCATTTTTCTTATGGTCTAATAAAGAATAGTTTGCAACACTTCGCAGGAACTTCATTTTGCTAGTTTGAATTTTCCTTTTTGATGATCTATTTAACGTCCAATTTTCGCATCCATAGGTTCATGTTGGGACGGCAAGAGTTTTATAAAATTTTAATGGTCTCTTCGGGTTTTATTTTTTAATGTTTTTATTATTGTTCCACACATTCTCTGGAATCTACTCAGTTTCACATCTAGATCGCTTTCTATTAGATACGACACACTGCAGCCTAAGTAATAAAAGGTGCAAACTTGTTCTAAACTTTTATTATTTAGAACTATTTTGCACCTGGCATGTTCTGGACCCACAAGAGCCATGGTTTTAGATTTGGTAACAGATATCTTAAGATGATATTGCTCCATTACCTTTTGTAATTTGTAAGCCGCTATTTGTAAGTCATTTTCAGATTCTGCAATGAGTAGTTGATGATCTGCAAATAGCATAGTCTTGAAGGGCAATCACCTATATTTATTCCAGGTGGTGATGATGATTGCCTTCTATAGCCAAATCAATGTATATATTAAACATTGCCGGTGATAATGGACAACTTTGTTTGATGCCTTCATTGAGAAAAAATGTATTGCTGTACTTGTCATTTATTTGTATTGCTATCTTTGTGTTTTTATAAAGATATTGTATGGTTTTAATGAGATGGCTAGGGGTATGCCTTTGGCATACATTATATCCCACAGTTTTTCTCTGTAAATGGAATCAAATGCTTTTTCGTAATCCACAAAGAGGATGAATGTTGGGAGATTGAATTCTAGAAGAGAATTGGAAGAAGGAAGAATTGGAAGAATTGGAGAAGAGAATTTTTGGATAATTTGCTGTAAGATGTAAACAGTCTGAGCAAGATCTTCCTTTTCTGAAGCCTGATTGCCCTTCTCTTAGTTTAACTTCACTTATTACATTTAGCCGGCATGTAATTATTTTAGTATATAGTTTATAGGCTGTGTTTAGTTAGCTAATCCCTCTATAATTATTCAGATTTGAACAATCTCCCTTTTTATGGATTGGAATAATAGTTGATTCTTTCCACTCTCTTGGGATGCTGCAAGTTGTCCAGTATTTTTCTTTTTTTTAATTCTTTATTTTGAGTTGCATTAACGACTAAGGTTATTAGGGACTATATTATTTATAATAATTATTTAATAATTTTTATTTATTATAACCGAGTAATTTACATGGTTCCATTACAAGAGTAACTGTTGTTGGAATAATAATTCTGTCTACTTGCCAGCTGTGGTGGGGGTAGAGCAATGTTGCCACTTACTCGGGCAGCAAACGTGTGGTCGAGTGGTAGGTCTTGCTTGCATCAGATGAGAACAGTAGCATGAAACAAATCGCAATGAGAGCACCCAACAGAAGATGACACAGAACCACACACATGATGCATAATCAAAGTAATAATGGCATTCTTCAATTTTCAGTTGCTTCGCACTGTTAGATTTCAGTCTTTTTTTAATAAGTATCAGCAAATCTGCAGTGACGTCAGCATAATTTGAAACCTCTGAACCCCCGCTCCCCAGTCGGCTGCTAGCTGTTAAGTAGACAGAAATATTATTTGAACAGTAATATTCACACCCTCCTGTTACATCTCCCAATTATATTAAAAGTATTATTAATCATATTAAAAGTAAATGTAAATTATTATTAATTACATCTCCCAATCATATTAAAAGTAGTATTAATAATTATAATCATCATTTTTAGCACACCGGCTATTTCTGACCACGCCACATGTTTTTTTCCAAGGCCCAGTCATATTCTATCCTAGAGAGAACTCGGGCCTCCTGATTGTGATGTCAGCGTGCTACGCACTGGGCCACTTCGCTCGGTTATTATTGTTGTTATTATATGGTCTTGACATACAACTGTCTTCACAGAATTAAAGCTTGAATGTTAAAACTTCAAATCAGAGAAATGTGGTATACTGAATTTTACCGTTTCACATGTGTTTCAACTTCCCTTTCTGTTATCTACTGTACTTGCCTGATGCTTACACTGCAGTTGAACATCTGAATGAGAAATATTTGGTACTAAAGGGCATCTTGGTGTTACTCTGGAGGGTAAGGCTTTTGGATTTTGAGAAAATTGGTTATAAAGGGTTTTTTATTTGTCCTTGGTGCAATTGCTATTGTAATGAATTCATTTGTTATTTTTACGTATATTATTTGTTTGTATTATGATTGTTTAGTTTAATAATTGAATAGTTCATTCGATTGCTTTATTCCAGTGTTGAACAAAATTGAACTGAAATATGTAATTATTTCTGGATTGATGCATTATAATATTATGGGATTTAAAATAAATTGCAAGTGGAACAGTTTGGAAACTAGTATACGTCTTTTTAATAAAATTTCTTGCAACATTTTTAGGACATTTGCAAGATACCTAAAGTTGATCAACTGTATTTCGAGAGTGACTTACAAATAAATTAAAACGCAATGCGAAAAAAAGTTGAGCGGATTTTCTTCAGCAAGATTTCGGGAATAAGTAATATATTGTCAGTCGTTCTTGGTTATAAGGGTTAAAGTCCTAAAATGCCTGTAGAGCTCAGTGCAACTTATGTGAGATAGCACAGAGCGTATTCCTGATTCGTGATGAAAGTGTTTGTGACATTAGTTGAAATTGTGATGAAGCAATGCGACATTTCTGTGGTATATCCCACAATGCACCCGAGAAAGTAATTTGTGAGCAATGCCTTGAACAAATTCATTTTGCCAAGGTTTCCTATTTGTCTTGAAAGTGCTGTGATAAGCCGAACGTTTTTTGCCGTTATTTTGAGCTTTTATATAAACGAGGATCGGTCCAACAGTGCCTGAAACGTTTTGCACATTTTTACTTTCTTGCCTTACTTTGCAAGAAAAACTCTGATGGGCCCTGGATAAATCTTTTTCCTATATGTACTTCCTAGAGTTACTTCCTCTAACACATTGTGTAGTCAGAGTCCATGTTTTGTGTGTCCTTGATACCGAAAAATCAATTGATGGCAAAACTTTCTCTCCATCTTTTGTCAAAGCTAGCACCTAAACTGTTTTTCAATTTTCTCCAAAATTGATATTCCTCAATGGATCTGAATGAACTGGAGGCCCTGCAAATTTGAAATGGATATTTTGATTGGGGGGAGTTACTTTACCTGAAACCTCAACATTTTCAAACTTTTTTCAAGAATTGGTCCAAAATTTTGATTAAACTTTTTCCTGTAGTACTGTAAAGGATGCTTAAAAGAATGGCAATTTCTCATTTTTGTTGAAATCCCTTATTTTTTGGAAATTACATGAGTTCACATTTTTTTTCGACATCATCCTACAACAATATTGAAGATACATTTTTTTCTGAACAAAATCTGTTCTTTAAAGACAGAACTTGAAATAAGGTCACATACAATTTTCGAAAATATGAGTACGTTTTCATGTAATTATGCATGAAATGCATTCAATTTAAAAACCACATTTTTCTCTCAAAAAGAGCTCCAGTTTTTTCTTTAAATTTTCTCATTGAATATATCAAAGTACAGTAAAAAAAAAGTGGTGCTGGTCGCATTTTCAGCTGTTTTTGCAAATTGTTGAGACTTCGAAATAATTCTATAAATGAGTATTGTTGTAGCACTGTAGCGTTGTGATGAGTAAAGACGACAGGATTCTCAAATATGTACATTTAATTTGTACATAATATACAAGGATAGCTTAATATGTACAGAGCATATATCATTCGCGTGTCGTTTGCGGAAAACAGATAATGATTCTCTAATAACAACTTTCATATGTTGTTACGCACCATGGTAATCTTTTGTAATGGTCGTCAGGCGGGACGTCTCTCATAGAGGGATTAGAGAGTCTACGACGTTACAGCACCACTCGTTCAACATGTGATTGTATGGGAACTATGAGGAAAACACACACAATGGTTGTAATGTTTTCAACTTTATTCTTTCACATATTTTGAGCTTTTACAAACGTGGGGACACACGTATGGGTGTGGTTCATGCTTGCATTCTTTATTTATGTTTTTTTTTGGTGACCATAG
The DNA here is from genome assembly GCA_011170035.1 of Teleogryllus occipitalis. Taxonomy (NCBI): domain Eukaryota; kingdom Metazoa; phylum Arthropoda; class Insecta; order Orthoptera; family Gryllidae; genus Teleogryllus; species Teleogryllus occipitalis. The sequence continues at coordinate 33,032 of BLKR01010346.1, forward strand.
AGTAAGGATTTGTTTCAATCCTGAAAGATTTGTTAGGATTATATGTTCATTGTATGGACAACATTTTTTGTTGCAGATCTGACCAAAAACTAAGTCTTGTGGGCAACCCAGGCTACCTCCTGAAGCCATCGCAGACTGAGAACATGTCTTGCGAGTACATCTCGCTTGATACTATGGAACGGTGGATAACTTGTGAGTTCTTTTACCAAATTTTTGATTGTGAATTTTTTTTTACCAGTTACCTGTACTTTCCACTCTACCATTAGTACTTGTGGACCTTGGCTTAAGCGGTGTAAGTGCTTGTGAATTTTTGAGCCACATAGAACAAAAAATTAATTGGGAAAATAACATTCATATTAGAAAAAGGTTGGGGCTGTGCAATATGTGAAATATTGTTTTGATGGAAATAATTAGCAGTCAAGTTGTAAAATTATTCATTGAATGTTGATTAAATGTGCAGTCATGAGATAAAATTTCTTAAGCCCGTAATCAACCTTTCTACATCAGGACTTTTACCCTGCAGCCGTAGAAATACATTGTCTATGATTGATGCAGTGACCTGTCCCAGTATCAGTACTAACCAATGAAGCCGGTAAAAATGCCTGAAGTATGCACATCAAAATTAACAAGGATTTTTATTTTATTTTTTTTTTTTAAATTTTTTTTTTCTAAAGAGCACAAACTACTTTTACTAAAGACATTAAACAGAAAACATTAAGAGGGTATGCATTAGAAAAAAAATACTTTGATTTTTTTTGCGACTCTTACTGCATATCCTTCTCAGAAGCATTTCAACACACAACGATCAGTTCATCAGATGAAAAATAGGTGTTTTTCACTTCAATCCATTCATTAATCTTTTCATTTAAACTCAAGACTCATCAACATGTCTACATTCTTTGGAAAAGGTCTTTCAAGTAAATGATAGAATCCCTTTCTTGGAGGTGAATGATGGGATGATTCTTCATATTCAGAAACCTTCAAACATATTTGCACTCTTTTTAAAAATTGATTACAAACATTACAGAATTATTTGATGGAATTTTGATACAACTAATTTGATAAACTTTTAAAATAGCATAATATTTCCCATTCCCTTATCAATTCTGTATTTGATTATTTCAAAAATGCACCAGTTCCTCCCTTGTGCACCTGGATCATATTTTTAAAGATGCTGTTTATATCTGCTGTTACTTTAAGAAAATTTTTGTTACTAAATCACCACTATCAAAGCTCTTTTGGAATACAGTAACTTCACTGTTGTATCTGAAAGTTTTTATAACTACTTGGGCACTATGAAAACTATTTTGTAATTAACCTATAAAATACACCATTTATTGAAGTCGTGTTGTAAACCTTGTTTCAGTTGGCTTCATGCTGTGCCCACAAATGTTGTCACAGGACAAGCCAAATAAATTGTGGATGAGTGCATTGGAATCAAGCTGGGTTGTAGCATTGTTTCGAGATGAAGTATTGTATATTCATGCTTACATAATTAATTATTTTGATGGCATGAAGGGATTTGGAAAACGGATATCTGAAGTGAAAGAATGCTATAATCAATCTGTGCAGAAGGCGTAAGTTTCTCTTAAGTGACAAACCTGGTTATCTAAGCAATAGAGCTGAGAAAAGGGATTGAGGAAAGTCATAATGATTAATTGTAATAAAATTGTTTTTAATTTCCGGGAATAAATGGGTGCCACATAGAAAGAATGGGGAATATCTGAGAGTGAGTAACAATTTATTTTGCCAACTAAATGTAAGATATTGAATGGAGGGAAGGGTGAGCAAGGCTTTTGCAAGGAAATGTGAGCTTACTGCTGTGCTTTTGCACCGATGAAAACATTAGACTTTAACATGATAGTATACAAATAGCCAAGTTTTCAAATTTTCAGTTGGGTTCCTCTGTTCCTTAGTTATTTTCAAATCTAGTTGGTCTTGTGTTGATTGCATTCTCATATTTAACATTATCACCAAGTTTACTGTTTAACACAAAGATGGATTGTTCCATGCATTTGTAATGAGCCGTGATATCTTTGTCTATTAGAGCTCATCGACATCGTGAGAGACGCAAATTTTTGAGAACAGCATTGAAAGAGCTTGGTCTCATCCTCACTGATCAGCCAGGACTCCTTGGCCCCAAGGTAACATTTGCGGAGTTAGTTTTTTGTTTGCCAAATAATTGTAATTGCCAAATAAATATATATTTTTAAAATAATTATAGGCATTGTTGATCTTCATGGGCCTGTGTTGTGCAAGAGACGAAGTGTTCTGGGTCCTTCGTCACAATGATAACCCACCACAACAGAAAAGCAAAGGAAAAACTGCTGAAGATCTCGTTGATCGCCAGTTACCAGAGCTACTGTTTCATATGGAAGAATTAAGGGGTAGGTAAAAATGTCTTAATTGTTCTTTTCTTCCATAATATATATTTTTACATCCAACAGTTTTTTTATAACAACAGAAACTATTGTAGAAAGTATGCAGAAACTAGACAAATACCAGAAGAGGAGAACATACCTATTGAAATTAGAAAAGGAATCCAAAGCCTCTTCACTGACTTGCAGATGCAGATAAAAAATGAACAATGGGAATGTATCAAAATCTTTCACAAGAAACAGAGGCTAAAGACAGGGATGTGACCTGTCACATACCTCCTCAACATATATGCCAACCATATAATCAAGGAATGGAAACAAACTATAAGAAAGGGAATAAATGTCAATAAAAGTCAGAAGATTAGTCATAATAATGTAATCAGAAGATGATTTGCAAATTGCAGCACATGAACTGTATAAAATAGCACAGAAACACAACACGGAAATTTCCACAAATGAGACGAAAGTAATGACACATCAAGGAAGAGAAAAGAGAAGAGTCAAAATTGTCAAAAATGGGCAAATATTAGAATAAGTATCTAAATTTAATTATTTGGGCAACCTCATTGGACAGAGATCGGAAGACTTGGAAAACAAACTTCAGAAATACAACAGAATGTATGGATTTATCAAAAGATACTTTGGAAAAGATATGGCTAAATAGACCAAACTAAGAATTCACAACAATATCATATTATAATATCTAAATCAGTCCTCGTGTACAGTTTTGAAGTCTGAACAATGAAAAGTAGTGAGCCACAAACACAAGAAGCAATGCAAATGACACTAAAGGATAGGGAAAGGAGTAAAGACGAGAAACAGGCTAAAGACAAAAAATATAGTAGAAGAAATAAAGAATGGACAAAGAAAATGGCTCTCACATCAACATAATGAAACAAAGATTACCAGCGGCAGTGTTGAAATACAAACTAATAGGGTGAAGGGATGTGGGAAGACCACAAAAGAAATGGCTAGATCAGGAAAACATGGAGGTTTAAACCTTGTGGTCTACTAGGAAACGGGAACAGGCAACAAGCCTATCAACCTGCAATTTATGATGATGATGATGATAAGGAGGAGCTATGCTGCTTGGCTGATATGTCAGATGGTTTGGACTTGGAACCTAAAAATCGACTGCAAAAGTTAACAATTTCTTTGTAAGACTAAACAAGTTTTGTTTCATTGTACAGCTTAGCACATGTTGTTGCATTGCACCATTAATTTGCATGCACATCAAGTCTTTTAATTTTCTGGCTCTCATCTTTGCTAATTTTGTTGGAAAAAATTACTTAATCAGTTTGTTAGCCATTTTGTAAATGAAACAATCATTCATTTGCAGTAGTTTATGATGGGATTAGCACGTTTTAAAACAAAGAATTTCCTGAAGTATTTCTGATATTGTATTAGTCACACAATGATGTGCTTTCACTTTGTATTATTGTCATCCAAATTCATTCATTCATTAAATTGAATATACTGTTACTGAATGTTTAACTTCATAAACCAGTCATTATACTTTCATATCTATGCTGATACATGCATACTTTTTATTCCAGTGCCCCCCCCCCCCCCCTATTTATTCAAAATCCTCTAGTTTATTGCCCTGTCGTTGGATACTGATTATTTACTTTGTAGATGTTTTAAATTTGTTACTAAATGTACAATATTTTTGTCTTTTTCAGTATTGGTCAGAAAATACAGCCAAGTGATGCAACGGTATTATGTTCAATACCTCTCGGGATTTGATGCTATTGCTCTGAACCAGATAGTACAAACATTACAAGTCCTTGCAGAGGATGAAAGCATAATTTTATCTTCATTGTGTAATGTTATTGCCAATTTGTCTGTGAAGCAAGGTATTTTATTTTATCTTGAGTTGTGTAGGATTTTGATTTCAATTAACATCGTGTATTAATTTCTTTGTTACTTAATGTTGTTTTCATTGTCTTTGCAGTGGAAGACAATGAGGCGTTTGATTTCAGAGCTCTTCGTCTTGATTGGTTCAGACTGCAAGCATATACTTCAATTAATAAATCACAATTGGGCTTGCAAGCACACAGAGACTTGGCATCTTTGATAGACACAATTATGTTTCATACAAAGATGGTAGATTATTTAGATGAAATGTTAGTTGAAACCTCGGATCTTTCAATATTTTGGTGAGTCTTTGTTATAAAAGCATTTTTTGTCATTTGCATAAAAAGATGATGCTTTATATTTTGATGAATTGGATATGTGTTTTTAAAATGTAAAAAAGCCAGGTGTAAATTTTGTTTTCTTCATGATGGATTGGAATAACATGAAGAAAGAGAATGCTATGTATATTTTTACTTTACTAGTGGGAAGCTTTCTTCATTTTGAAGCATAATTTGAAATGTCTTGTATTAGTTTCTTTTTAGTGTGTTGTTACATGTTAGTGTATCAAATAAACAGGATAATTACTTATTTGATGGATCAGTTATTAATAGTATTATTGTTCTGGCATTTGGACTTCTATTTTTCTGTTAAAAAATTTCACACTTGAAGAAGGAGCCTAAATTGTTCAGCCTACCCTTCAAGCATAATTAATCTGTTAGAGCAAAATAGGAGATCTGATCATCACATCTGAAGTGTTCATATGTTACTTGTGTAAAGCATTTTCTTGCATAGGTTCATATTAGTGTCATTCTGATATTTTCAATCGTGATTTGATGGCCAAAAGTGTTGCTTGCTTTTGTTTTTATTGATGCAATTTTGTAATATTAGAACAGCAGGTGAATATAAAATATTTATCAGTTAAATCGTTATTTTTTCTTTGGATTTTTTCATGTTACTCTGACATGTTTTTCTGCATAATTTTATGCCTTGAATTTTTTTAAACAAGTATAGAAAATGCAATGTTGTGAAAAGTTGAGCATGACTGGTGAAATATTTTTAGTTGAGGAGAAATAGAAATATTTGTCATCTTGCATATTGTTGGCAATGTGATATACCTTAGAAACATTTCTTCAGAATTGTGTTATCAGTATCCCAAAGAAACAATAATTGAATGATCTAAATACATTTCAAAACTCTCAAAGAATCGCTATCGGGGACTTCTTATAAAATTTTGTAATCTGTTACTATTTGAGCATTATATATTTGAGTAAATCAACATCCATTAAAACCCATTCAGAAATACATCCTAAGAATGTGAAATGGTCTAAGGAAACAGAGAAGCATGATATAAAGTGTGGCCTGCTTCTTAACTTTCAGCTCAGATTTAGTATTTGCTGGACTGAAATATTATGAAATAGGTCAATTGTATTTGATTTCTTTCTATATTTGGTCTTTTGTAATTTGATACATAAAGCTCATCTGAAAGACTTTCATTAGACTTTTTTTGTCCATTAAAGAAACATCTCTTCCATTTATTGTGAAAAGATGAAATTGTTACTAATTTTTGAGCTTCGTGGATTTTTAATTTTGAAGTTCACTGATGATATCAAATTAAACATGTTTTGTCATGATTTCTTTTGCTTAAAATTGAGGTTCCAATTTGGATCTTGTAACTAGTTTCTGACTGATGTCCCTGCCTTCAGGTAAAATCTATGATTTTGACACTGTTTTGAGAATGCCAAGGTACATTAATAATTAATATTAATTCAATGTAACAATAATAATTCCTATTGTCATCAATTGTTATTATTCCGATGTGCCAATAATAATTATTAGTAGTACTCTGTAATAGCTTAAATTTTATAGTAATTGTGAAATGATCTCTCCTATAGATTCAGGGTTTTTATTATTATTATGTAATGTTTTATGTTGCCACATCTCTTTGGTTGTGTGTCTGGAAACAGTTCTGTACCTGACTATGGAAACCTTAAGAGTATTATGTGGCAAACCTGGAGAAATATTCTGATAAGTCAATGTTTATCAGATTAACGCTTGTTACTTCTCAAACATGGAATGTTTTAAAAATATACATTTGTACTGAAAAAAATTGTTACTGTGTTCCACTAGTTTCTGCTGCGAAATCATTAATACAAAAAACATTCTAATTAATGGAAAATAATGAATGGATAAGGTACATAAAGGCAGTAAATTGGGTGAAGGATTAATGTGTGGTGGACGATGCTTGAATTGTTTCATATTGATGATTATTATTTTTCATAAAAGAATATTCAGTGAACCATGGGTAGGGGGAAATTTCTTTGACATAAAGCGAGCAGCCAAAATATAGTGAATGTTTTTATTTCCAATGAAAGTATTTGAACAATCGCACCTATTTTCTTGTCTCCAAAGCTAATTAGAAAACATTAAATCAAAGTTTTTTTTAAGACCCTGAATTTTAAAATTCCCATAAATAGAGTGTATCCATTGAAAATTACTGAAGAAATGTCTTCATATTCCTTTGATGCTGGTCAGAACAAGGTTTAGGCTTACATGTTTTAAACAATTTCATTTAAGAGATATAAGGAAATTTTCATGTTGAAGTCACAACACAGAAAAAAATCACAAATGGTAACTTTAATTGTAAATGTATTCGTTTTTAAAAGCAAAGTAGCGGTAAACCTTTTACATTATTGCAAAAAATCAACTTAATTGTATTGATATTTTTATTTTGTTTCATTTAAAAATGCTGAAAGTAATTTAAAATTGTAATTTTCAGCTTTTACAGTAAAATTTTTGAAGATCAATTTCACATGTGCCTGGAATTTCCTGCCCAAAACCGCTATATTGTGGCCTTCCCACTCATCTGTGGGCATTTCCAGAGTTGTACTCATGAATTGTGTCCAGAAGAGGTACTATACGTTTTAAAATAATTATGCGAAATGGAATGTAGAGTGAATATATTAAAGAATTCACCAAACTTTCTTGTTCTTATCTTTAGAGGCATCACATTAGAGAGAGAAGCCTCTCTGTTGTAAATATGTTCTTAGATGAGATGGCCAAAGAAGCAAAAAATATCATTACTACTATATGTGATGAGCAATGTACAATGAGCGATAAGGTGAGTTTGTTTTTGCTGATATTTTTTTATCAGAACTGTTATTCCAGTCAAAGAGCAAAATTGAAAAAAGGCAAAATTAAGAGTACCCCAATGTTTCACTTCAATTTTGTTCTCTACTTATTAGATGAAATGAAAATTATTGGTAATGAAATTACTACTTCAAATCAACAAAGCAAGGTAATAAAGTAAATAAAGGGGATATTGAATGCAACAATTCTCATAAAAATCATTTATTTATAGGAAAGCCTTCCTATGGCTCATTGCTACTTTGTTTCCTTTTCAGTTAATATTTTCTTATGGTTGTGGCTATTGTGAATTGCTGTATCAAACGGAAGGGGTTTACAACCTGTTTTTGGGACCTACAGTCTTTTTTTAAGTAGGATTGTATGTAATGAGTACTGTTCTGCTGCATGATGCTTCTTTCTTGTAAGAATTACCTTGTACTACATTAGCAGGTTTGTGGCTGTGAACACGTCGTTTGGTTTTGCAGGATAGTTGGCAGTGGGTTAGTCGTACATGTGGTACAATAGCTACGCAACTTGCTCGTACTTACTTCAGAGTTTCAGCTGATTCAGTTTTCTGATCTGTGTTTACCACTGCTTTTTGGAAAGTTTTATTTGCTCTAAGTATTTGGGGTAGCTATGAAGCTTGTAAACACATTTTGTTGATTCAAGTCCTTTCCTATATGTAATTAGGTTCCTTACTTGAACATTCCTTGCATTTTGCATGTAGAATTCCCAAATAGTATCTGAAATGTACGTTCCCTACCTACAATATGATACCAATATAGTACCAAACTCTGCAGTCAATCTTCCTTTTGTGGATGCATAATGTTTGCTCATCTAGTACTGCATGTCATTTTACTATCTCTTGAAAATAATTTGCTTGGATGTGACATTTCTCCACTTTAATGTTGTACGTATCTTTCTTGATCAGGCAAAAGATAATTTGCCATGCATTACATAATGTCAGAAGGATTTAATGAAGAACAAGGTTCACATCGTTTGGCTGAAGATCTGGGTTTGAAGCATTTCTGAAGTCAACATGGGCGTGAAAATATTTTTTATTCCATGAGCTACTTGTTCCAGTGTAACATGATGTATAGCATAACAGTATAACGTGTAGTATAACAGTTGTTCTTTACATTTGATAATCCTTCACTGGTATTTTATTACTTGCGAAATGTGTACTCTTCTCATACTGATAGGAATAATGGGTCCTGTAAATTTCGTTGATACGTGTTATAGGCCCACACTTCGATGAAATCTCTTCGTTTTTTGTTCAGAAAATGTAGTTACAATGAAGTTCAGAAATGAAGAAGTGTGTTTAAAACTTTCAACAAGATAAATATGTGATGATCATACTTCTGTCTGAATTGATTATTTTTCATAACATTTGGAACATTTGGAAAAGTTTATTTAAATCAATGTTACCTGATTTTTCACCAAAAATTTTCAGTTTTTCAAAGAATTGCTTTTGTGACAGCAAAAGTAAAGTTTTTGAATTTTTACTGTTATTGACCATGTTTTCATGCTAGAAACTGGTTGAAAATGTTAATCAAGTCAAGCAAAAATGTTATTACAATGTTATTACAGTGTTATTTCTCTTTTTAATGTTTTAGCTCCTTCCAAAACACTGTGCGATTTTGATTTCCCAAGTGGTGAATCGAAAGAAGAAAGATAAAAATAAAAAGAGTGCCCCAGAGATTGCTAAGCCAGGTGTTGAAAGCTTGAGGAAGACTCGTGAAGAACTTACTACGTAAGATAACTTAAAACACTTAAGACTGTAAATAGTTGTTGATTTAGAATAATGCATGTGAAATATTTTGCCACTTTTTTGAGGTAAATATTGTTTTCGTCCATTAAAGGAGACCTTCTCTAAGTGGAAAATTTTGGCAATGTTTTGAAAATATTTTTCAACAAAACACTTATTTCTCATAAAAGCTCTGCATTTGTTTTCTGATGGGATCTCCTTATGACATTGATTGTGAGAAATGTATTTCTTGCATTTTACTGTGTATTCCTTCTCAAGTATTCATCTTGTTGTAAATGATGCATTATTGAATACTTTTGAATGAGTAATTCTGAAATTTTTTTTTTTAGAATGGACAAACTCCACATGGCTCTTACAGAATTGTGCTTTGCTATTAATTATTGTTCTACAATCAATGTTTGGGATTACACATTTGCTCCTCGAGAGTATCTCACCCAGCATTTGGAAACAAGGTTTGCTAGAGCTCTAGTTGGAATGGTAATGTACAATCCAGACACGAATGAAATCGCAAAGCCTTCTGAACTTCTTGTTAGTGTGCGTGCTTATATGAATGTTTTACAGACTGTGGAAAACTATGGTACGTTGATGAAAGTTGTGTGGTTTTTGACAAGTACATTGAAGTAATTATTTACATTGATGTATGTGCTTGTTGTTTTCATGCATTTTTGTGTGTCATTTCAGTGCATATAGATATAACAAGGGTATTTAACAATGCCTTATTGCAACAAACTCAGCCTTTGGACAGCCATGGAGAAAAGACTGTTGCTGCGCTTTACACACAGTGGTAAAGAACTAATGTTTTACTAGTTTAATTTATACCTGATGTTTGCAGATGTGCTAGTTTAATGACTGTCACTGAGAAACGGCTACATGTTCTTTGTATGCAGAGCTTTAATCAGTCTTGAATCTGGCCTCTCAGTTATGTAGGGAGAATGTGTTCTACTATGTGAACATCCATACCAAAATTAGCTGCTTGTCAATTTAATATTTTCTCTAAATTGCATGCATGTCTTACTGTGAATTGAGAAAACAGGTTCAAGGAAGAAGAGCCAACTTAATGATCCATATATCAAGGGGGGAGGGGGGGAATGTAATATAGTCCAAAAGATTTTTCTTTGGTATTGACATGCTCACAGTGCAGTGTTGCCAAAAACCCATGCTCTTGCCTATCAGAATGCATTCTGCCTGATTATCTTTATTGGAAAACTTAATCAATGTTTATTTACTATGAAACCCTTGTTTCATTTTCAAAAAACTGCCATTGTCCATGCCCGAAACTCAGTGGAAGACAGGCATGTGTGGTAGTTCCAAAGCCAAGACAGGGTGGTGGAGATTATCACAATTCATTCTTGGCATTGCCTTGGAAACATGCTGCCCATCTGCCAATCCCAAAGTGAGATCTCACAAAGTTTAGTTCTGAAAACCAAGAGAAACTAATTGTTTTAAGAGGTACTGGGTAAAAGGAATGTGGAAAAGTTACCCTGTAGTTAAAACAGATTACCTTCATTCATGGTTGAAAATTTATAATAACTTCTGATAGTGTGGGTGAAAAATGATTATTCTCTTCTGTAGTGGCTTGCATGTTGATTCAAGTTGATCACATAGTATTAAAGTTGTTGGTTCAAGTTGCAAGCCATACTAGTATTATTGGCTCAATCCAATGTAAATATTCCACATTATAAATATTGCAAAACTAGTGGCTCAAAGTAGTAAAAACTGCTTATATATTGACCTACATTAAAATTAGTAATAAGACTATGCTTTCTTTTTGATGGCACAAAAGCCCAGTGTGGGCCTTCTTGAATTGTATCTGAATTCTCTCAATTTGATTTACATTGTACAACAATCACTGGTAGTTTTTTCATTTTTAAATTAGGTATGAATAAAGTGTTTTCTGGATTTATGAATTTTCTTACTAGCTCTGTCACATGTGCAATTACACATTCCACTCTGAGAAATGCTGCAAGATTCATGGGGTCTCCATGTACTGAATAAAGAAAAGCGCAGACTACATCTGAAAAGATTGCTTGCATATGTGCATAGCTGTTTTTCAGCTACAGAAGTAAAATTTTCATAGAATTTCTTATTTTTCTCGAGGACTTCAGGTTAATACTGAAATCAACTGCTATTTTGCAGCCTTTTAGGTGCTATGGTTCTTCTTCAATTTTATCCCCTTACTGTAATTGTATAGAGAATTTTATTCAAATGTATGAATAAAAATTGTGATTTGCTTAAGATTTTGAATTGAGGACAATGGTATCTGAATTGTTAATTTTACTGTAGGTATTCTGAAGTGCTGCTGCGACGAGTGAGTGCTGGAAACATATGTTTCTCTAATAATCAACGGGCCTTTGTTAGTCTCACTGCGGAAGGCGCAATTCCTTTCAATGCAGAAGAGTTCTCAGATATCAGTGAACTTCGAGCTCTTGCAGAGCTTATAGGGCCATATGGTATGAAGCTTCTGAATGAAACCTTAATGTGGCACATTGCTAGTCAAGTCCAAGAATTAAAGGTTAGTATTTTATTCAAAATATAAATTTGTTAATTACATTGATACTCGGGTATGATGGACAGATGGATTGATTCCTTATCTTTGTCCATCACCACTTTCAATATCTTTGGACATCCCCACCCCACCTTTCGAGCTGTAGCTCCAAGTATTGGGTTCCTTTCAACTGGATTCCTTTACCTAGTCTCCTAATCTTTGTGCCAATTTGGCTTGTGAAACCTGTGCTTGCACCTGTTTAATGGTAGAGAGCCAGACATTACCTGGAAGGTCTTGAGTGGCCTGAGGCCCATTTTGTGTCAAACACATTCTATCACTCTCACTAATTACACAATGCGACAATGAAATTTGTCGTAGAATGAAAATAAATTATTGACTTATAAGTGTGTATATGAATATTTGTGACATAGGTTTGTGCTAGGTTTTTGAAAGTGTGTATGTAAATATTTGATATATTTTTGTGTTGTATAATTAAAAGTGTTCCATACATCCATACGAACTGTGCTGTATACCTCATCTAGTTCATTACCTTCTGTTTAACTATGTAAATTTAACTATTCAAAGTGAAGAAATTTATTACATGGAAAAATGAATAGACCACTCCAATACAAACAGTGTCACGACAATACAAACATTGTCACTGTATTGTTAACAGGTCTAATAAAAAAATAAAATAGTAGTCCAAATGTTGGAAACTTCTCTGCAATCTTCTGTGCTACCCCCACAACAGAGGTATGGAGATGTATGAGTTATCTTTATCACATAAACATTATATGATGCAAATTTCAAAATAATGGTTATTTAACCTTCAACTGGTGTCGTGGAGCCATTTTGACCCCACTCGAATTTCGAAGTTGAATATCCTGCCTATTTTTGAAATGAGAACGTTGGTATGCTGTTTACCTTCAAATGTGCTTCTCTTTTGATTTGAGAAATACTGTTGAATGTCATGCAGTTGTTTTGCAATGGCGTGAATGAAAATATTTGTTGGGGTGACAGCAGCACCACCATGCCAGTTACGCAACTGTCTTTGTAATGGCATTTTCATCGAAAATTGTGTCGTGTGCTGACACAGACCATGATATGGCTATTGAAGAGGTGGAGAGTGATTATAGTGACACTGGAGACAGAAAAAATGGGTATGAAAAATATGTCATAGCAAGAATTCTTGAAGATGCTGGCATGTCAACTTGCCGAACCTCACATGAACATCACTCTTGAACGTGTACCTAATCAAAGAGCTACGTGAAACCTCTTCAATAATATAGAAGAAACCTATTCCTGGTCCTGAATGTAATCCACAAGTAGCCAGGCAAATGAAGCAGTGTGCAATGTCAGCAAAATGACTGAAAAAGAAAAAAAAAAACTTGAGATACATGATGCTGGTCAATGTGCCATGAATATCAGCCAAACATTTGTAAGGAGTGTCTACGATTCTATTTTTGCAGTCATATTCATATTTTATCACTAAATATGTAGATCAGAAAATGATTATACGAAAAAATTAAGATTTAAAAAAATTATTGTTAAAAATACGGTTTTATTTATGATTATTTGTCAGTAATCTGTCACAGAGTTAACTATTATTTAAATAAGTAAAAAACATATCAAATATGAATTACTTTATCTAATATGATTTTGAAAATATAAAATTGTAATTAATCAGAAATAGTTAAAAATTTCTTACAAATTTTCATAATGAAATGAAAAAAATGTGTGGGGTCAAAATGACACGACGCTGCAAGTTATGTAACAAAAACTCTCAATGCCAGTTGAGGGTTAAGAAGCAGAGGCCATGAAGGAGTGTGCTGGGAAGAAAATCTGAGAACACAGAATGAATTAGGTGGTATCTGATGAAAGATGAAGAACGCAAGTTCCATGGAGGAGCAGAAAGAAACAATGATATGTGTAAGGATGGTAGAGAAAAACGATGATGATGATGTCTATGGGGAACAAGAAATTGGCAAGAGCAAGAATAAAAACATTATTCTTCTCATCGAGACAATTTTCTTGACAATAAGATTGGATTTTCCAGTTGTCTTTACCACAGTCATTGTATTTCCGTTTCCGAGGCCGTTTGTGTGGTCACTGAAAGTAATTGTGTTTTTTTACGGTGGGTGGGTTACTGGCCCCCTCCGCTCCAACCGCCAATCTGGAGCCTTGCCCTGGGTGGCAATAAGATAAATTCCAATTTTATTGCAACTGATAGTCGGAACTAGTTGAAAAAGAAATAATTCTCACGAGGCCTCCTCAAAATTTGAGGGTCATCTTATATCCAGAGTTGTCATATACCATATTTACCTGAATGTAAGTCGACCCATATTTATCCGAATATAAGCCAATTTTGAAAAGGCCTCCTGAGATTTTTTTAAAATTTTGATATGTAACTAATCACAATTACAATAAAACACGTGAACAATTACTGACTAGAAACATATTTTAAATAAAAAAATTAAGTTTTATCTGTTCAATTGGTTTTCTTTATTATCTTCATCATCATCATCACTGTCACTACTTTGTTCATCTTCTCTTGTATTGTTTTTAACTTCCTGTTCCTCCCACAGTAGGTCTTGTGAGCCATCAAGTTTATTTGATAAGGAGCACTTTTTGAAACCCATTTCCCTTCAGGAGTGAGGGCATGGTTTCCTTGAAGCCAGTCATTGTAAAGTTGTCAAAGATAATCCTTGAATGGTTTGTATACAACAACATCTATTACTTGAAGTTCAGATTTTATCCCAGTGGGAATTATCCAGCTGTCAATTGTGAACTCGTAGATCCCCGTACCTCCACAGAATTTCAACCACAATTTCGACTCCTTTTTCTGTTGTGTTTAAACTTACAATGTCATTCGACTGATCTTGCTTAAAAATGTTGATCTGAATTGGAACAGCATGTACATGGTGGACACTATGAAAACGTTTGGGAAATACGTAGGCCTATTCAACACGCACCTGTGCCTGAAACACGACTACCCGGGTGTGCACTGTGTCTGCACGCCTCAGGACGGAATCATTTTAGTTTTCATCACTAATGTATTCAATGACAACTCCATGTGGTCTTTTACACTCTATTTGTTCTCCCAATACCCTCTGAATGCTAATATTGCGCAATACTGCAGTGATTGATGTTTCGCAGCACGTTTATCCAACACCACCTAGATATAGACCTGTATCTGGGTGGTGTTGGTTTATTTGAGGGGATAGATGAGCAGGACTTATGCAGCGGGCCTTTGCTGTGTTTTGTTTTGTCAGTGTATAAGTTATTTTGGCAGAGGCAGACAATGTTTCTCCCTGACCAAACTTAATCAGTGACTGTAAGACAATCCCCCTTGTTTTGAACGAAGAATTTAGGAAAAATTCTCAGTCTTATATTTGGGTAAATACGGTAGTTATCCAACTAAGGGCTTTCTTATCAATATAGCAGTGTTGAAGTTCTTAAAAGTACTTGAATATGTAAGTTTTTCTAAATAGTTAATATTTTTACAGGACTTTGATTCTGGAGAGAATTACCATATTTATCCGAATAGAAGGCTGTTTTTTCCTCAATTATTTTTAAAAAATACACGGGGATCTTACATTTACATCTTTCTTTGTCAAGAAACTGGAATATTGTGATAACAATAACCCACAAAGATGATTGTAAGCCACTTATATCGATAATACCTAATTATATTAGTGGATGCTTTCTTGATATCCACTGAGGATGTACCAGCAAACCAGTCTTTAACACATACTTTTGAATGGGCCAGTAAAGAGAGTCTATGAAATTAATGGCATTGGAGTAATGGAAACACAAAGTGAAAATGAAAGGAAATAGCGGCTAAGATTTTATTCAGTTACAGACATTTTGTTTACAGTTCACATCTCGATCATGCAGATCTTAAACAATGTAATTTTCAATTCAGTAGTTGTTAAAGAAGTAGGTGCCATGAATTGTAGCATGGCAAGAATAATATTTACCACAGAAGGGAATGTTCTTAAGTCTAGTTTCAGATGAAAAAGAAAGAATGCAATTCAATGCGCAAAACTTTCAGGTGACCTGAAAAGTCGAACATAATCTAGTGTGGAGGAAGATCAGGAAGAAAGAAGGTAAAGATGAACATAGAATGATGATAATAAAGAAGAAAATGACCAACAGAAATTCTTGCCTTTCTTATCAACAAGACCATTTTCTAGTCAGAAAGATCGTTTGCGATATATTGTGACTGAATAATTAGGATTACTTTAAAGTTTAAAAAATTCAAGATGATTCTTCAAATTAGTGGGTATATTATATTTAGACATGTCTTTTTAGGACAATACTATATTTCTCATATTGTACTACTGTATTAGACTAATTTTATCTCAATTTGATTTTATATTTTGAGATTATACATTCATATTTTTGTGTACTGCCTTCAAGGGTTGTTTTTTTGAGTCGCTATAAGGGGTTTCATCATATTCAGTGGGCATATCATATCATTTATCTTCAAGTTTCCTTGTCATATATTATGCTTAATCATGTATTTATTTATTAATGGAACATGCCCTTAGAAATCCAAATAATTATATAAAGTAAATAAACAACCCAGGTTTCATGCTACAATGCAAATAATTAAATACAAAAAGCTAATTGTGAAAAGAATGTTTTGTGTTGTTCAGCCAAAATTAATCTCCTTTGTTAACTGAAAAATATGTATTTACAGTGTTATTTTTTATAATTACAGAAATTAGTTGCAAACAACAAAGATGTTTTGGTTGCACTGAGAACTAATTTTGATAAACCTGAAATTATGAAAGAACAGTTCAAGAAATTGCAACGTAAGTTTTTCCAGTGTTCATATGCATGATTTGAATTCTAATCGTTATTGCAGAATTTGAGGTTATTATTTAGATAAGTTTTTTTCTCTTTCATTGCAACCGCAGGACCCAAAGTGGCTCTAAGTAAGCAATAGTAAAAAAAGGCTTTCTGGATTCATTGTATTCATGCTCTTGGTGCAATTAAAATGCAGTGTCATCACAGCTTGTGAATATTTCTGTTTTAGGTGAACTTTCTTTTTGACTCAAAATGATCATTTGGCATTGCAGGTCAAAAAGAAGATTGGCTAAAATAAAATTCAGAATTAATTATTACAGGCTCATGAAAATGGATCCAGTAATTATTTTTGAATATTACATTGCTGTTTTTGTTATCACTGCTAATTATTACTTCCTCGCCTTACTTCATAAGATAAAGTATTTCTAATCGTGCACAGGAAAATGGTGATTTATTTTTTAAAAAATTTATTATTTTTTTAAAATTTATTCATATATTTATATTTTTACAGAAAAACTCATATTGTCAGGCTCTGATAACAAATAAGATGATAGATATTGTTCCTACATGTAGTAGATTACTTTCTCTAATGTGTAGTCAGAATCCATGTTTCGGGGATACTTGATTCCACAAAATCAATTGATGGTAAAACCTCTGTCTGCCTGTTTCTGTCTGTGTGTTGGTGTGTGTGTGTCTTCTATTTACAAGGTAGGTGGAAATCTTCAAAATCAAACCCTCCATTCTCGTCGCTGAATCAACTTTTGGCATTACATCGCAGGGAGTGGTTGTGTGTCTATCTCCCCTCCCCCGGTAGGTGGAAATTTTCAAAAGATTTGTGCAAGATTTTTACTCACTAAGGCCAAAACCTCCATTCTCCTTCATCCTCTCTGCGAAACTGTCCATAGGCAATACAACGCGGAGAGTGGAATAGTGTCATGATATAAATAGTGGAATAGTCACATGACATATTTATGTCCTGGTGTTAGTGGAATGGGATCATAAGATTTCCTTCCTTAATTTCTCCATGCGTCTTAATTCCAATAATACTCCTTGTGCAAAATTTCACATTGCTTCCAACTGCTTTCAGAAGCAGGCATGTATGGAACAAGGTTTCGTGAAGTCATCAGGCCTATCCCAATCATCTTGACGGTGTCTCGCCATTGAGGAACACGTGTTTGACGTTCTTGACAGCAGGTTCGCACACAGGACAGTATGGGGTTTCGTCTGGGTTAGATCTGTGAAGGTAGACTCTGAAGCATCTATGCCCCATCACAAACTGTGCAAGATAATAATTTACCCCTCCGTTCTTTTGACTGATTCACAATTCAACTGTAGGAATCAGTCCTTAGGTCCATCTTCCCTTGGAGAATGTGTCTCATTGCTGTTGCTATTTGCTATTGTTCCAAGCAATTTTGCATCCCATCTCTTCTGTCATAATGCCTCTGCCATACAGGGGCCATTGTATCTATTGAGATCGTCCTAGCTTTCAAACTGCTTCATTTGAGATTTTGCAGAATGCACATGCAACCCTTAGTGTAGATAGCTGATATATTGATGTCATTCCTCTTATATAATCTGCATATCTGTAGAGGTGGCCAAACTGCCGGTGATCCATTACACAGAGCCAATGTGAACCAAAGCAAACAGCTGTCTCTTTTCATGTCTAGGCCCTCCAGTGTTTGACATTAACCTAGTCAAAACTGCATTAACCACTGCTGCTTTCTTGCTGGCATAGTCCAAGTGGTCTCTAAAGGACAAGCATGTAGCATTCTTAATGTCCAACGTTATGACCACATTGTACATTTTTGGACCTCTTTCCATCTGCTCCCTCTAATGGCCTCTCAGATAGTGTCAATGACAAGCTTAACAGTGTTGACTGTTGTGCAAGCCTTGCAAAAGCTTACCAGTTCTTTGAGAGTCGTCCTCCTTTTTCTAATGCATCTTTCAATCTTGAGCTATTGATATACATGAAAACCTTACCTGCAGTATCCAGCATGAACAGTGGCCGGTTAGTCACAGGATCTTTAGGAGGTTTTTCCCCTTTGGAAGAAATACTAGTTGTTGTTTCATCCCTCATGAAATATCCCTTCTCTCAGATAAGAATCTTGGAGATCCAAGAAGACTTCACTACAAGCAGATATCGCTGTCTTGAGGGCAATATTGGGGATACTATCAAGTCCTGGAGCCTTGGTGTTACCAATTCTGTTGATGCAGTAGCTCATCCTTAGTGACTGGTGGTATCATTTCTGTATCAAGGGGCATGATATTTGTCGGTTGCCTGAGTGGTGTGGAAATAAATTTGTCACAGTTCTCTGAGGACTGGCAGGCTGGAGACTGGACACGTGACATTATAATATTGCTTGTATGATAATGTTTTTTTTTTTTTTTTTTTTTTTTTTTGCACAAAGACATTCTCTTTCCCAGATTGCAGTCTTCAACTGGTTTCTGGCCATTTTGTGTGTGTGTGTGTGTGTGTGCGTGTGCGTGTGCGCGCGCGCGCGTGCGCGTGCGTGTTTTTTGCGTGGGCAGGGAAAAATCTTCGAAAGGAACTGCGGAGCCCGCACTCCGCAGCGTGTAGGATTCACAGCTAGCCCGTGCCTACTCACTAAAAAACCCTCCCATTCTTCCGGTTCCCTTCTCGCGGAACGTCAGGCATTGCATGACGGGAAGGACAAATCGACTTATCGCTCTATGCCAACTAATGTAACGGGATACTCCTTCGAAATCGTTTTTCTACCCGAAGCTTCTTTAAAACTTTTGCGGCATAAGTGGTTACCGCACTCCAATTCTCTTGGGACACCAGCATCCAGGTGACGATGGTATCAGGAGTCATAACCTGCAGGAGGAGTTGATAGAGTTCTCCCCTTTCCTCAATGAAGTGCGGACAGTAGAAGAATACGTGCTCCACATTAACCAAGAGATCACAGGTTGGGCATGAGGAGTCATCGTCCAACCGGAAACAGTTGGTATGCACGGTAGACCCATGCTCCGTTAACAACTGGGTCAAATAATGATCCACATCTCCGTGTTTCTTTTGTGTCCACTTTGCTACGTCAGGCATAAGGCGAAATGTCCATCACCTTTGCCACTGAGCCATTGTCACCTCTTTCTCTTCCTTCATGACGACGCTCCTATTTGTAGCTCCCTCTCGCTCACGTCTGTACAGCTTGGCCCTTTCTTATGCCATGTGATTTACAGGAGGCATTTCGGCTATCCCACACTCAGCGTCATACGAAACCGTGCGAAACGCCCGGGCCACCCTCAAGGCGGACCTTCTGTACACTGACTTCGCACCGCGGGCGTACGACGTGATCCCATAGGCATCAGCCCAAATAGGGGCTGCGTAGAGCAGCATAGAGTTAACTGCTCTAGACAGTAGCCTCCGACTACTTTGCCTTGGACCCCCGACGTTAGGCATAATTCGTGCCAAGGCGGAAGCCACGCGAGACACTTTTCGCTGACTATACGCAAGTGCTCGTCGAAGTGCAGTCTCGCGTCAATCTGGACTGCTCAGTATCTTAGAGACGGCTGGGAGGCTATTTTACTACCCGCCAACATTGAGCCCTCTTTCGCTTTCCTGCCTGTCACCAAGACAGCCTCCGTTTTATGCTCGGCCATCTCGGGCCCCACCGACGTTAGCCACCGCCGAATCGTAGCTACAGCCTCGTTGGCAACCTGCGTGACCTCTTCAGTATATTTGCCGACCACTACCACGGCAACATCGTCAGCAAACGTCAGTCCTAGCGCCTTCTGGCAGCTGGAGCTTCAAAACAGTCATACATAATATTCCGTAACAGCGGGCCAAGTACCGAGACTTGCGGACCACCACCCAAGATACCATACGCTTTTATTCCGGTGTCAGTTTCCTATAGTAAGGTCCTTTCCTCAAAGTACCTTCTGGCTATTTTCATTCTGTAATTCGGAACTCCCATTTTTTTAAACTCGGTAAGAATGGAATTCCACGTTGCCGTATTAAATGCGTTTCTGACTTCGAGGGTAACAATAACGCAATACTTTTTTGCGCCTCTTCTCCATCGTTTGCCCTCAATAGCCTTGCGTGCGATGTCGATAACGACCCTAATTGCGTCCACGGTGGATCTCGCCGTCCTAAAGCCATACTGATTATCAGACAGTCTCTGTGGTCCCTCCGTGTAGGCTTCAATCCGTTTGTAGATGATCCGCTCTAACACCTTGCCAGCAGTATCCAGTAAACATATAGGCCGATATGCTGACGGGTCGCTAGGTGGCTTATCGCCCTTCGGAAGGACCAGCCGTTGTTGCTTCCAACGACGGGAAAATTCCTCTCTCGCACGCACGCATTGTATGCCTCTAAGAATAAATCTGGCCGGGTCTTCATATCGGTCTTAATAATTCGGCCCTCCATCTAAGCCGGGAGCTTTGCAATCTTGAACCTTATCGCAAGCCTTTGATAGTTCGTCTAATGAAATCGCCGGAGCCTCATGTAGATCTTCATGCGGATCCATAGGCGGCAACACATCCCTCTGATGAGAAAACAGGGTAGAAACTATCTTCTCGAAGAAGATCGAGCAAGTGGCGGGGGGTGTCCTGGACAGAGCCTTGAGCCTGGCTGTTACCACCTTATACGGACAATCCCAGGGGTCAGCACCCACCTCGTTGCTTAACTCTTTCCAGCAGCGATCCTTGCTAATCTTAATAGCTTTGGTGGAAGCTCTTCTGGCGGCCATGTGATTTTCCTTGCGAGTGTCGTAGTTTAGGGGATCCCATCCGCGTTGCGCCAACCTACGTGTGCGGTGACCTTCTCTGCGAAGTTCCGCAATCTCGTCAGTCCACAGGAGGATGGCGTTCTTTCTTGAGGCTTTTCGTCATTGATGCATCACAAGCATCAAAGACCCGGTTCATAACAGTTGCCACTATATCCTCAGAGTTTCCGTTCAGCATAACGTTGCCCACCATCGTGGCAGCGAAAGAATCGCGATCGAACGTCCTCTGGTTCCAAGTTACTCTCCTCCTTGCAGAACTTAACCTACACTTCTCCCTGACTTCATATAAAATAGCTTGGTGGTCGCTATGTGTATAATGATCGCTAACCTCCCATGCCGTAATCCGTCTAGCAAGGCTATCACATGCGAATGTCAAGTCAACAATGGAGCTGCGGCCTTCCTGGCAAAGGTCGAACTCGTGTTACAGAGGTAGACGTTTAAACGGGCAAGGCTGTCCAGGAGAGCCATCCCACGTTGGTTCGTTACCATGCTGCTAGCATCTCGAAAAGCAGGTCTCCAGTGCTTCTTTCTTATTTCGTCCATTGAGTCCCAGTTCTTCAAGCTCCGGGGATTCCTTCATTTAACGCAAAATTTCCGCGTACGTCGCCCCCTCTTTGGCTCTCACTAAATAAGGCATCCCGTCCCTTGGGAATGGAGTGTGATGGTTTCTTCCTCCTTGCCTCAGCTGTCTTCCATTCGCTCTCGGGTGCATCAGCAGACTCAGGTGGGCTCCTCTCAAAGGCGAGCGACTCCTCCACCCTTGGTAGCCCAACCATTCCCGACTTCTTTCCTTTCTCCTTGGACATGTGCGAATTGCATGGGCCAACTTCTTGATCTCGCCGTACACATTGTGACGAGGTTTAACGAATTTTAGAAGCTCAGTGATCTTTTCGAGGTTACAAAGTGCCTCTTGTTTCTCTTCACCACCCTTATTCCTTGCCTACAACTAGCACTTTTTCCCACCTCTCTTCCGCTGGCCCTACCAAAATCGGTTACCACAAAACCACATATACCACCATTTAGAACTATTTAATTGCTAATTAATTACGCAAAAATTAATTTTTTTGCTCTTCAAATTTTTGCGTACTGAATGGTGAGCTAGCGGAAGATTCCGCTGGATCTACCACAATTAGTTACCACAAAACCAAATATGCCATCTTGTAGAGCGATTTAATTGCTAATTAATAACGCAAAAATTAATTTAATTGCTCTTCAAACTTTCGAGTAATTAATTGTGAACTGCCGGGCGCGCCTGCAGCAGCCGGCCGGCCGGCCGGCCGGCCGGCCAGCTGGTCGACCTGCTAGCCGCGTGGCGTCACGGGTAAGGGTAGCCAGCGAGCGCGCCAGACCACCGGCGCGGCCGCCCGCTCGGCTGGCAAATTTAAATGAAATACAGGAACAGGGCGGGTGCTCACTTCGATATTGAAAACATTTGTTCCATTACTATTTGACTCCTGTCCTCAAATGTTGACTGATTTTTGTAGGTCATCACATATGTTTGTTGACCTCATGACATTATTGACAAGAAGTATCTATATTCATATTCCTTTAAAATATTAAATTTCAAACAATCTGCCATCCCCTTTTCCAAATAGTCTTCCTTATTTCTTAAATACATGTAATGACAGTGTTGTCGAAATATTTGTTTTTTTAATCACTGTAGTTTTAACTAATTGGAGTTGATGTACGTAATCCACAAAATATAGATCTGGTTTGAGCCCTAATAAGGTCAATTACGCATTGGTGAATCGTTAAAATTGTTGTAAAGTCTTAACAAATAAACCAATTTTTTCAAAGAACTAGAATTAAAATCTTCACTGCTGTGAATCTAGTAAAATATCGAGATGAGTAAAGTAAGAATATAACCAAAAATATACATAAAAATGAAAGCCAAATATTAAATTAAGTATTAAATATGTTGGCCTTTTTTTTAGAGAGCGGTAAGAAGAAATACAAAAAATATATAATTACATTAAAATACGGTCTCTAGTGATGAGAACCTACAAAAATCAGTCAACATTTGAGGACAGGAGTCAAATAGTAATGGAACAAATGTTCCAAAGAGAATGTTTACTCTCCATAATAATTAAATATCGACACATGTCCAAAGAGGCGTCGATCGCATTAGCGATTTAAAACTAGCAGATGCTACAAAAAATTTCAAAAATTCAAACCTTGTAAATAATATCACATAGGCAATATTTTGCGATATAGCCCGACACAGTTAAAACAATACAGTTTCAACAAAAACTTGTAACTCGATATCACAGTTGTTTAACGTACTACGATTGAATCAATTCTTTTCCAATATACCGTACACGCATATGGTCATTCAGCGATCATCTGCAATGTACTTGGAGGACCTTCATGAACATGACAAAATATTGGTATAATTTTCAATACTGAAGTCAGCTCTCCGCCAGTTCGTGTATTTCATTTAAATTTGTCAGTCAGCCGGGCGGGCGGCGGCGGCCTGGCGCGCTCGCTGGATACCCCTCACCCGTGACGTCACACGGCCAGCCGGTCGGCCGACCGGCTGCTGCCGTTCACAATTAATTACTCGAATGTTTGAAGAGCAATTAAATTAATTTTTGCGTTATTAGAAATTAAATCGCTCTACAAGATGGCATATTTGGTTTTGTGGTAACTAATTGTGGTAGATCCAGCGGAATCTTCCGCTAGCTCACTATTCAGTACGCAAAAATTTGAAGAGCAAAAAAATTAATTTTTGCGTAATTAATTAGCAATTAAATCGCTCTACAAGTTGGCATATATGGTTTTGTGGTAGTTCCAGCGGAAACAGGAAGTGCTAGTTTATAATTATTTACTCGGAAGTTTGAAGAGCAATTAAATTAATTTTTGTGTAATTAATTAGCAATTAAATCGCTCTACAAGTTGGCGTATTTGGTTTTGTGGTAACTAATTGTGGTTGATCCAGCGGAATATTCCGCTAGCTCACCATTCATTACGCAAAAATTTGAAGAGCAAAAAAATTAATTTTTGCGTAATTAATTAGCAATTAAATAGTTCTAAATGGTGGTATATGTGGTTTTGTGGTAACCGATTTTGGTAGGGCCAGCGGAAGAGAGGTCATTTTCCCCCTCCGTAACATAAGCTGTTCGGTCGCTACGTGTCGAAGCCTGATCTACAGCTTCCGAACTTGCTGGAGGTACCGCGGCAGCTGCTGGGGTACCAGAACCCTGGACCGTACACTGACTTCCCTCAAGACTGTTCATGGTACCCGTGCGTAGGCAAAGAACGCAAGATAAACACCTAAGGCGCCGACGCCCGTAGTAATAAA
>BLKR01010347.1:0-59471 GCA_011170035.1 Teleogryllus occipitalis
CCTATGTGTGTAGTCATACTTAGTATTATCACTATCATGTGAAATCATTTTTGACAGATTCTAAGGGTCTGAAATTCGTAGAATTTAAAACAATCTGTAAAATTAACGTTATGGAATATGGAAATAAGGTAATATGGAAATATGGTTTGGGAACGTGGAATCTCTTTGAAAGTGCGAAGGTTCAATTGGCGAAAGAGAGAATAGATGCACCCCATTCCAATTGAGAAATACTACTTTCGGTACCGCCGTGGGGTACGCAGCAGGACACGCTCTTGTAGAGTCCATAGCCACAAAGAGAAGCGCATTCTATTGTGCCACCGACTCGCCACTTTTTATCCAGTTGTCAGGAGAATTGGAACCGTGTAGTTTTGTATGTGTTGAGAACCATGTGTCTTTCCCAAAGCACCGGGAAAAGTGGCTCAGGCCATCAACTGATGATACTTCCGTGCCTCTGGCGAGGAGGTTCTCGGGTGCGAGTTCCGAAGGTGGAAGGGTTTTCGAATCTGGCTTGTCAGGCAGGTAGAATTCACCCTCTGTCTGGAGGATAATTCTAGCGGTCGGCTGTTCCGATCGATAGTTTTCCGTGGTTTCTCAGATCAAAAACATACGAATGCCGGAGCAGTACCCTAACAAACAGGCCACGGTCTGCGGGCGATCTTTCCTTCGTCTTCCTTTTCTTATCCTCACCTTTTAATTACACACACACTTACACTCATTACACTACATTATAATACATGACGAGAGACGATTGAGAGCTTAGAGCTTTTCCCGGCTAGAGCAGTGCCCAGCTGGTGAGAGATACTTGGTTGAAGAAAATCTTCGCAAGCCTACTTAGGTCGAGGCCGCATTTCCGTAGCCACCGTGGGAAGATCGCCGTCACCTCCCACGGTAAAAAGACACATACACTTACGAGAATAATGAATTTAGTAGTCGGCGCGCAAGAAATCACCAATCAAGCAGTATCCCAAAGCAATTTTAATATTCGTGAAAATATGCTTTGTGTCACCGATTGTTACAATTTCCCTCGGGCTCCTGCATTGCTCTACTCTTGTACCTAGGGGTATAGAACGATTTTCCTAAGGATGAGCCAAAGTGACAGTTAGTGCTGGCAACATAACTGAAGGTTCTGTGGTCGTTGTGCCCTCAAGCCCATTAGACTCCCTTCCTGCATTCGTTCGTTTGCAGTTGGCTGACTTGTAAATGACTTCGACGCTTCCTTTTGTGATGTTCTCGTCCGACAAAAATATAGTTCGCTTTGAGAAATAATTGAAATTAGGAAGTGCAGTGTTATGCGCTCTTCTGTAAAAATTCTTTTTTTTATTAACATTACATTGAATTTACTTTTTGTGTGATAAATATTATGTTTATTTTAAAACAGAGATGCGTACTGGTGCACGTGTTTCCGTCTACTGTGCTGTTGTGTGGCGAACTGTGATTCAGAGCTTTCTATTTACATTCGTGGCAATTTTCTTTTACTGATTGTGAGAGCATGTTAAGAGATTTTCCTCATACGTAATTAAATTTTAATATTTCTCTGACTCCCGTACGAGCATATACCTCAGCGAAACTCATATTTCTGCATTGGGATGTTTTCACAGGAGCCACAACCTAACACTTTACGAAGAGGCGTGGCTGAACAGCTGTCACGGCGGAGGGATACTTCTCTGAATTACATGTGACGTTCACTTGTTACGCGAACTGTCACTTTGGCTCATCCTTACGAAAATCTTTCTATACAAGGTGGTGCCGGGTGCAGCTGCGCTCCGCGCGCCCACTTGTGTCCGTCGCGCTGCACCGCGGGCGGCGCGCGCGGCCGCTGTCGGAGCGTTTTTACGGGGCCCCCGTCCACTCGTCCGCGCGGGCGGCCGGGCGAGTGGGACGGAGGGAGGGAGGAAGGCGGGAACGCGGAAACGGCGCCGCCTGGAAGTGACCGCTCGGCCAGGCCGGCGACTCAAATCCCCAGTCGCCCACCTCCTCGTCCGCCCACTGGGAGCGTAGAGCCGTGCGCGCTGGCCGTCCATCGCGGGCGGAGGGGTTCGAATCCCGCTCGAGCCATGTTGGGCTAACATAGGGTTCGCTGCAGGTTTTCTTCTCCTTGCAGCCCGCCTTTTGTTTGGTGAAGTCGTAGGCTTCCGCGGCCAGAGTCATGGAAATGATCTTGGCTGTTCGGGTGACGCCGCGTCGAAGGGCAACACAGCCTTCGACGTGGCGACACCCGGACAGCCAAGATCATTTACACGCCTTTTGTTTCGTTATCATTTATCTCGTATGACCATTGTCATTTAAGAGTAATTTCTTTCTTCGTTCCAGGTTGGGCCGCACATCGGAATCACAATAATTGTAAAAAAATTGCTTTGTTTGTTTTGAGTATTCGCTCGAAACAGCTTGCACACTCTTCTAGTCATTGCTAGCAATTTTAGTTAATTATTTATTTAGTGACTCTGTTTCGTTTGAGCGAACTAAATGTGCCGTACTAGATATATGAATATAGTAGATATAATAGGTGTCAATCAGTAGTTATGACGTTGAAAATTGTGAAATTATTTGGCAGAAACTTATCGATTTCACAGAAGTTAAACAGCAGCGACTCCAATTCTCGCAAGCATGACGCAGCAACTCCAATTCTCGACCATTCCCTTTGACGTAATTTTTTTATTTGGATCTGCTGGGGTCGCTTCTTAAAACAACACGTAACTACATTGAATGAAAACATGTATTACTAATATCGCACGTGATTATATAACCGCACTACTTACCACTTACACTTAGTAGGCACCGTTGGGTACAGAAAATAAGTGCTTGTGTCACGCGCGAAGATGACGTGTTACCGCATGTCGTCCATTGCGGAAAAATTAAATTTATTCATCGGCATTTTACTAATATGAACTATAATTACGGCCCGATTACACTGTAAAAATGTCACTTGCTTTAACGTAAGTTCAGCAACGCAGGCCATGCCAAAGGCTTCCACCTAGAGCATCCATATCAGGAATATGATGTTTTCAATGTGTGAAAAATGTAAATTGCGTATTTTTTACTTCATCTTTATACCCAAACATATATTCACCCTCTGCATCACTCACAAGACGTTTCATATGCTTCTGTCCTGCAGATGCAGCATCCCAACAGTCTTATCTAATGTTTAAATATTGTAAATAAGTTCGTCCTAAGAGAAATACTTGACAACTAAAAAATAATTGTTATAAAATGTGTAGTCATTGTTCGGTACCTTAGATTTCTTAAATATATTTTTGTTTCGATGGGCCCAATACGCGCGTTTTGAATGGCACGTAAATGAAATAATATTTATACTCAATACACAGCTCATAAGATTAAGTCTCCACCGTCAGTATTTTACGTGCCAATAAGTTCATTTTAATATTATTAAATAACAATTTTTAGAAACGTATGATATCCAAAATTACTTCTTTCGCTCTCGTTTCGTATTGTTAAAATTCTATCGTATTTATCATATCGTTATAAACAATGCATAATATAAAAACCCATTCAATTGTTTTCACATTTTTTGCTGCTTGTTTGTCCGGATTAATATCTGGAACGGCTGAATCGAATTTGATCTGGTTTTCACTGAAAGGTAGCGTGTTTTGTCGGGCATTCACATTCTTTGAAATTATTGTTTTCTCTTGTATAAAGGTTTGTTTGTTGTTTCATACAAATCTAACGTTTTATTTCAATCTTGATGAAATTTTGCAAATGTGATTTTCAAAACAAGGCAAAAATTTCTGTTTTTATCTACAAGATTTCATTGAAATTACTCCTATTCCTCTGAGAGTAAAACTTAAGAGTGAACTCGCCGTTTTTTGCAAATATCTCGAGAACTATGAGTAAATAAACTACTGAGCCCACAAAATGTCCAACTAAAAGCATTTTGATTCATAACAATTGTGCAATTCATTCCAGTTCGCAATTTAAAGTAATTGAAGGTCAAACTTGTTACCGGACGTGTGCCGGGAGTATGCAACAACGCATCTGTTCACAGCTGCCCTTAACAAAGATGGTGGTAGCTATAATGTTCTAACCCTATGCACCATGTCATATTTGTTTCGTACGGCCCAGGTGAGGCAGAATTCTTATGATTAATAAGTACCCCGGCAACGCAGAGTGCTTCAGCCAATAATAAAAATATTGTTTTAAATTAAAAAAAAGATAATTTATTGATTAATACTTTTTATAGTTTGATTTGTAAAGTAAACGAAATATTATCAGAAAGATCACGTATTTTGGAAAAATCAGAAACTTATTTTCTTGGAGGTCTCGGGTTTTCGCCTTGGATGTCGTTCACTTATAAGAGACTCTGCACTCACCAAATCTTCTACGTCCCTTTGTTTTCTCTGTCCCATTGTCAATCACTTCCTTATACAAACGCAAGGACTTCTCTTTGCATATCCTTCCACAATCACATGTACTTCACACACCCTTTCGATAGTTCACTCTGCTCTCGTTCGCATACTCTACCTGTCTCCCCACTTCTCGTGCCTCAGATCGCCCGTCCGTCTTTTTATTACCAGTCTGGTCCTCCGGCTGCTCTCTATATTGGCCACTCGTGAACTGAGCGAGAAGAACTGAATGTAGCCATATACATTGGGAATGTAGCGGTTTTGTCAATTGAAGCCGAAAGATTTTACAGACAGTTTTTCCCTTTCTTCTTCTTCTTCTTCTTCTTCTTCTTCAGATTTTATAATAAATATTCAACATTTTATTTCTTATTTTAATTCCACTTTTTGCTTAATTGTTCATAATTGCATATCCATTGTCTAACACTGATGATAAATGTATAAATTTCACGGTACTTAAAATCTAAATTTTTTGAAGATTCAATTCATTCCTTTCCATTAAGATTGTGTTGAGGTATATGATATGAAATATCTCAAGATATTCATATTTTACAATACATTAACATGCAATGAATTTCATTGAAACGTCTTTCACTAACTACATCAAATATAATTTTTCCTCTGGAAGCTGAGAATTTCGACCGCTGAAAGTTGCTGATACAAGCAGAACATGATTTCAGAAACACACCAGGAATTAATTTATATGTTACAATAGTATAGATTCATAACTCGCAGACTATTTCATTTTACAAAAAAAATCTACAAGAAATTTGTGTTCAAATATAGGAATTATTAAAGCGAATGCAATTTATAAATTGTGCCATTTAAATTCTCTCATAGTTGGCCCTCCGTTCCTTCCCAGAGCAATAGCGCCTACTATATTGTGGGACTTCGCGTCGTTCGGTTCTTCCGGGCGGGCGGCCGGGCCGGCCGCTTTGAGCCCCGCGCAAAGGGCCCAATTCGCTGCTTCTTGCAACGGGCCAGCGGGCGCGCGGGGGACGGGCTTTATCGCGACCGACTAAACATTCGGACGTAAGTCCGTGGGCGTGATTGAGTGCCGGCGCGCGGGCCCCTAAAAAATCCTTTTGTGCGGCGCGCGGTGGTCGCCGCTTTTAGCCGCGCGCGGGTTTCATTATGTCGTAAATCATGGACGCGCGGCGCGCGGCCCCGCGGGCGGCGCCCGTGATTGTCCCGGCGACGGCGATAGCGCCTCGCAACGCGCCCCCGGCCCCGCCCCCTCTCTCCACACACGCCCCTCCCTCGCCTCGCGCCCCTCGCGCCCCTCGCGCCCCTCGCGCTCCTCGCGCTCCTCGCGCCCCTCGCGCCCCTCGCGCCCCTCGCGCCCCTCGCGCCCCTCGCGCCCCTCGCGCCCCTCGCGCGCCTCGCGCCCCTCGCGCACCTCGCGCACCTCGCACCCCTCGCGCCCCTCGCGCCCCTCGCGCCCCTCGCGCCCCTCGCGCCCCTCGCGCCCATCGCGCCCCCATCCCCGTGCCTTCTCCTCCCTCGCCATCTGCCCCCTCACGCATTCCCCACCCCGCCTCCTCCCCCTCTCTCGCCTCCCTTCTCCATCCGCCTTCCCCACCCTCGCCTCCTGCCCCTCCCGCCCTCCCGCCTCCTGATGCAATACTCTGTTGCATGCGTGCCACACTTCGCGCGTTCACCCCTTCGATGTGGCACTTTGGGGCCTGAGCTCTCGATCCCTCTTGTCACTTCCTCCTCAGATCAATTCACTTAATTTCGTAGCTTTTTTTTATATCTCTTTTAGCACTTCTCTGCTTGGCTGGTTGTAAAATATATATATCCTTCATTCTGTATTTAATTTTCTGACTTCTAAATGTCTTCTTTCGTCGCATTTCTTCTTAATCTATTCTATTATTTAATCTCACGTAGTTCTATTTTCACTCTATTTCGCCTGAGTATGCGTTTCATTGACGTGATTTTTAATCTTCTGAATATTTAATAAGAAATTGTTTAATTGCTACCCATGACGTTTCGTGATTAGTATGATATACATTTCCATTATTTTCATCAAAACATATATTAAACCTGTAAATGCTTTATGGAATTTTATCACCCTGCCTTGTTCTCGTTTTCTTGCTTGTCATTTGCATATCGGAAGTCTTTTTTCATTGGTCTTGTTCTGGTTACAATATTTTCCCATTCCAAAAACGTTCTTGTAAATCCTCTCCATCTTCAATCATTTCTATTCTTTTCCTTACATATTTGTCTCTTTTCTTTCGAAAATGATTTGCATACATTTCTCATCACCTTCAGCTTCCCTTCAGCCCGAAATACATATTACGGTTTCGATCGGCTACGTTCACATTTTCTGCCCATTTATCTCTCCATTCGCCCTGCGTCGCCTCCCTTCGCTGGGGCTTCCTCGTGCCCGGCCGCGCGGAGCCCGCCGCGCCTCTCGCGGGGGAGGCGCGTATTTACGGGAGCCTGTTTGCATAGTCCGGCGCGCAGTACGGGAGCCAGAGCCCGCGCAGTGGGCCGGGCCAACGACGCCTCAACCCAACTGCTCACGCGCAACAATCTACTACATATCGGTTGATAAAGAGCATCATTAGTTTAAACGATAATATAAACACACACAATATATATATATATATATATATATATATATATATATATATATATTGTGTGTGTGTGTGTGTGTGTGTGTGTATAAATACCTGTTGGTTTGTCCGAGATCGATAATGTCCGGCACTATTTGACCGATCTCCACGCAACTTGGCATAACTTAGCATTCTTTCACTGAGAAGGTTTTTATGTTGTTCACTTTGACGTAACTCTCTACTAGACGGGGCTACAGCATAAGTTAAATGCAACTCTCAATCCACCGATGCTTTCATTGTTGCTGGGCGACGCCGTGTGTCGCGGGGTGGGGTCGAGAAGGCCATGGCGAGCGGGTGGTGCGGGATGTAGACGGGGCGAAACTAATGCTGAGTTAGCAGACGACAGCGAGGGGCCGATTGCGGTACGAGAATAACCAGGTCGACCAGGTCGTAGCAGCGCTAAGGAGGGGGAAGATGGCGGGGCGTAATTCTGCTTATATATAATACAAAAAGTTTTACAAATAATGTAGACTCGATGTATGAAGAGCAAAACAACAAGAAATACAACAATAAAAAGTATATGCAGAAACACGAACTAAACATTATTTGGCAGTGTTTCATAGTTCATAGATGTAGGAAGGTAAGAAGAAATATAAATATAAAAGAAATTGTTTTGGCGATCAAGTTTAAAATAGTAGTTTATGCAATTAGTTTATAATGTTAAGCTTTATTGCATGAGTACATGTTTTGAAAACGAGCGACGTTAGGAGCGAGTTTTCAAATTTGTACGAATGCAATAAAGCAACATTATAAACGAGTTGCATACGCTATTTTTTTGTATAACAACATTATAAATTTACAAGAGAATCAAACTTAATTTCGCGAAACAACTTTCTTCTGACGTCTCGGGTGCTTGACATCCAACGCCCTCTGGAAATCAAATTCAAGATGGCATTGTTGACATCCGTGCGAGAAAACGGTGGTCGGCTGTTCCGTCTTCTTCTACCTCCCCACGATTCTCTCGCTACTATTGGCTGAATGTGTGATGACGTCATGTCGCGTTTAATAATGGCGATGACGTCATGTAGCGTGCGATAAAATACTGGATTATGCACGATTCGGGGTATCGAAAAGGGTCGTTTATAATGATGGTAAAAACTCTTTTAAAGACTAATTTTGTCGTTTATTTTCTAATTTTATCAAAGATGCAGCAATTTTGTCATTACTCTTTGAAGTATTCCTTTTTTTGATGTCTCATAAAGAACTGGAATAGGTCTTCTACGAATTCATCGTTTAATTTTTATCATTTTATAAACATATTATTTTATTTACCTCATATCAGTCATTTACCCCATATCAGTCATTTACCCCATATCAGTCATTTACCCCATATCAGTCATTTACCCCATATCAGTCATTTACCCCATATCAGTCATTTACCCCATATCAGTCATTTACCCCATATCAGTCATTTACCTCATATCAGTCATTTACCTCATATCAGTCATTTACCCCATATCAGTCATTTACCTCATATCAGTCATTTACCTCATATCAGTCATTTACCTCATATCAGTCATTTACCTCATATCAGTCATTTACCTCATATCAGTCATTTACATCATATCAGTCATTTACCTCATATCAGTCATTTACCTCATATCAGTCATTTACCTCATATCAGTCATTTACCTCATATCAGTCATTTAACTCATATCAGTCATTTACCTCATATCAGTCATTTAACTCATATCAGTCATTTAACTCATATCAGTCATTTAACTCATATCAGTCATTTAACTCATATCAGTCATTTAACTCATATCAGTCATTTAACTCAGATCAGTCATTTAACTCAGATCAGTCATTTAACTCAGATCAGTCATTTAACTCAGATCAGTCATTTAACTCAGATCAGTCATTTAACTCAGATCAGTCATTTAACTCAGATCAGTCATTTAACTCAGATCAGTCATTTAACTCAGATCAGTCATTTAACTCAGATCAGTCATTTAACTCGTATCAGTCAAGTTGTAAAATTTCTGGAAACTGATTTGAAATAATGTAAAGCTTTACTACCCCATCCCTTCCTCCTAGTTTATTTCGGATTCCTTTGAGACTGGCCTTTCGGCCCAGCGTGAGGTGGGAGTCCCATAGGGGGTGGCTGGACGCTGGCGCTGTACAATGCAGCGGGAATTCTTGTGAGACGCGTACGGGGAAACGAAAATGGATGAGGCGCGGGCGGGGAGCGTCCCGGGGCGAACGGAGGCCCAGAACGGAGGCCCGGGCGATGTGAGGTGTAAACGGTGCGAAGGACGGAGCATAAATAATGTCGATGCGGACTGTATCGAAATGTACGTAAAGTGGCATATGCATTAAGTCTGGTTGGAAACGAAGGAAATAAGAAAAATAATAACGAAGAAGTGGTCGTGAATAGGCACGAAAATGTGCATAAGAGTAAGGGATTTGACGTGAAGAGATATCAGAGCTACACCTTCAAGAGTTGCTACTTTTAATAAGAAAACTAGTGATGCAACAGAATGGCACACATTTTCTCGTACTAGTTAGTTTTCTAATCTCTTTAGTCTGGGCTATATTTTCGATTTTACTGTGTCCTCTCTCCAGTTGTCATTTATTGCCGCCTTAAGGACTTTTTTCAACACATTTTCACCGGAACATTTTGAGTTTTCGAGACACCTTTCCAGATGCCATTCGAAGTACGAATTCACAAATGCAATAACGTGAACATATCGCCGTTATAATTTATATACTAACAACATGACATATATTTAAAGATAATTACTTTTGTATAATGTTTGGAAAAATAAATACTTAAAAATTACGTTTATGCCATGTTATTCAGTGAATTTAGAACTGTCTATACTAAAATTTTGAAGAAAAATCTAGTCATCTTTGAGAAAATTTTATTTTTAATATTTAAAAAAAACTCTTATTTCACTGGAAATTGAGCGAAAATGCATGAACAAGGGTGATAATGGCGAGGGAGACGGTGATGGGTCGTGTGTGTGTGTGGGGGGGTGATGGCGAATGGGGTTGATGGTAGCGAGGGCGCGGGAGCGAGTGCCGGCACGGGCGAGCGCTTGGGCGAGGGCGTGGGCGCTGGTGGGGAGTGGGCGGCACTCGTCGGATCCGTCTTCGCGTGGCCGCCCTTGCGCTCCCAATCGATGGGCTCTGCAGCCACCTGCCGACAAACGGTCGCCTTCGCGCCGCCCGCGCCGCCCCTCAGCCCGGCGCTCGGGGTAAACACGCCCCTCCCCGCCCCGCGCCGCACTCTGCGCGATCTGTGTTCGCCGGCCTCTCCCCGCGCCAGGTCGAGAGGTCGCGCGCGCGAGCGCCTCGGCGGCCAACCCACCGCACTTTGGGTCGATTGATTGATTGATTGATTTTTTCGTGTTTCCGGGCACGTCAACTGCTTTGGTCATTAGTTCCGTTAGTGTAGTGCATGTTTTTTTCTCGGGAGATGGCGGTGATCATCCTCCGCCGGATGGTGAGATCCGGCGCCGACCTACCGTCGGTTAGTGGGGTTTCCCCCTAACCAGGACTCTCCCACCAGCGGGGCACCGCCTCAGCCGGGACAAGCTCTAAGCTTCCGACCGGCCTCCCGGAATATGTGGTAGTGTGGTGCATGTTAGTGTATGTTAGTAAGGGGAGAGGATAGGACAAGGAAGAGGAAGGACAGATCGCGCGCGGTACGTGGCCCGTTTGATAGGGTACTGCTCCGGCATTCGCCTGGTGTTGATCGGAGAAACCAGGGGAAACGCACTTTGGCGATCACCTCAGTCACTCTCATCTAATAACCATTCGTAATATAAATAATCATTAAGTGCTAGTTTTGATATAATGATTAAAGAGTTCTTAGTTGTTTTTCATTGAAACATGGTTCGTTTTTGCCGATTTTTGAGTTAAGTGTCAACTTAACTCAAGCGATATAATTTTTGCAAAGGTTGTTGTAGTTAAATGGTAAATAGTACCTGGTTAAAGTAACTAAAGTTAAGAATATTTGGTAACTGATGCGAGGGAGGGTCTCATTCCATGAACGTAAAGAGAAAATTTGGGAAGACGGGTCAAATGCCCCGGAAACCCACAAAGAACGGGAGGTTACACAGATGGGATGGGTGGGTCGACAAAAAGGATCGCAAAGTCATGAAAGCGACTTAAAAAATACAAAATTAAAAGAATCAAAATGTTGTATTTACGAAAGCGTTACGGCGCCACCAATTATGTGATGAATGTTATTTTCCGCATTCAAAGGTTTATTAACCCAGAAGGTTGTGTTAATAGCGACTGGCGCCTGGGACACTCGAAGGAAAAAATAGATTTGGGAAGTGGATCAACGAGGATCGCAGTCCAAGGAAACATTTTGCTGTGTAATTAATCAAGATAACTTGCTCTGGGTCCGTATTAGATTCACCACAAGGGAGAAGTTATTCCGGGTGCTCTCCATTACAAACGTCTTTTGCTGCTTTGGCTAGAAACAAAGTTAACTGTGGGACAACTTAAAATACTTAGTTTAAAAATTAGAACCACCTACTCTCCAGGATGAACCCGCAAAATTATTTTTTTTGAAGGGAAGTGACAAAATAGTCCCTAAAGAAAATGTTTAATATAACATGTTACATATAATTGCTTTGTTTACACTGATGACAAAATATTAAATTCAGTTCACTTCCTGAATCGATCCTATATTTACCTCAGTTCTTAATGAAATACGCGATAAATATTTCTTTAATGAAAATTATTCTTATAAGAATACTTCTTTGAATATGTAGTTACTGCAGAAAAAACAGCTCGTTCTTGATATTCATTTCATCATGAGAAATTCAAATTTTCGTTTTATTAATTCTTAACACTTTCATTGTAGACAAAAATCAATATTAAATTTTTAGTTTGCTGGAAGTGTGAGACAAGTCTGGGTGTGTTAGATAGAAAAAGTATTGATTTTCTTATTAACCGAGTGTGTAATGCAAACAATTTCTTAAAGTGTCAGCCTAGGTGCACTTACTTTAATTCATTTCCTTATTTTATGTTGCATGATACCAAAAATGTGAAACTAATGACTAATTAGTTTTTAAGTACAGAATTGTCAGGTACCTATATTTAAAAGTTAGTGTAGGGCTGATTAAAAGATAAAAATACATTTCCCATACTCTTAATTGTTGAATTCAAAGAGAGTTTGTATCTTCTTCTTCTGTACAGCAGGCGAGCGCCAGAGCTCTTCACTAACTTTATTCACAGTGCCTCATCACCAAACTTAGGAATTAAATTAAGTACAGGTACGCAGCTATTCAAACTTACTTGGAAAGTTTGGAATCCTCCTCGAGAAGTAAAGACGTAATGATTCGAATTGTGTAGAATCCGCATTGAAACGTTCGTTGTGACCTACGAACGCGGAGAGTTGCAATCCACTGATTTTCCAATTTCTTGCTCCTGAGCCTCTTTTCTAGTCTTTTTATGTCTATCTAATCTAATTTATTTTAAAGTTAATCAGAAAAAATCTTGTATAATGTGTTTATTTTGTACCGGTGATATTTTTATCAACAGGTGAAATGACTCCAGGTTTCCTTGTAGTGCTTCCAGATTTAACTTGCTGCTATAAGTTATCGATTGCAGTGACGACAAGGCAATGCCTCAGTTTTTTCTGTTATGAGGGAAATTAAAAATGATTGTTTTGTGTCATATTTAATTACTATGTAACGTGAAGAATTTACTTGATGGGAACAAAGTATAAAGGCAAAATATAAGAATTATATAAATTGAAAGTTATTAAAATATATAAAAACGTTCAAATTCCCTTAAATGCGGTAGATATGAGTGTCGGCATAAAGTTCATTTCTATTAAAAAACAGAATGAAAACTGGAAGAGCGCGTGAGGT
This sequence comes from Teleogryllus occipitalis, assembly GCA_011170035.1. Lineage (NCBI taxonomy): Eukaryota > Metazoa > Arthropoda > Insecta > Orthoptera > Gryllidae > Teleogryllus > Teleogryllus occipitalis. Next base: position 12,811 of record BLKR01010347.1, read on the forward strand.
GGAAAACAGGATATGAGCAGAATTACACATAAATGGAGATTTAAAGATAAATCCGGCAATATTGTTTTTATATAGTATTAATTGTCAAATGGATTGGAATATTAATTATAAAATGTAGTTGTATTATTGACGGGAAGTTATTCGTCGGAAAATACATGCTTAATGTGAATCAAACGCAATTTATTTTACTTTAGAGTTATTATTTCGATAGCATTGTTCAATTTAATGATTTGAAAGCAGTAATTACAAAAATACCTTAATCTGCTGGCATTCAATTTATGCTGCATGAAGTATTGTATTTTTTAATTCAGTTATCCTCGATGAAAACGTTTAAGCAAAATTTACTTTTCGTTTGTGATGAGATGAATAATTATTAAATTATGCAACTATTACAATTAAAACATTAGACGATGTGCACTATTCAGTGGACACTTAATTTTCATTTACAATCAGCATAATAAATACTATTTTCTGATTATTGCTTTCTGAAAAACCCAATCTAGAGGGCTTGTTTAAAAATAATATCCTCAGGAAATTTGTAAGTACTTAGTCTTGGAATATTATTTCGGATATTCAGAGTTTAGCATGCCATATTTTACATGCGTTGCATGTTACATTTCCGTCGTGCAATTCCATCATAGCTTTGTAAGAGAAACAAAGGTGTTGATGAAACACAAACTGTAGGGCCGCGTTGACCAATATAGATCTGGAATGAGATCTGAAAGCAACGGAATCTCCACATCATTCCAACAATATCGCAGAATCAATCATTGATATTACAGTGCGCAGTAACCATGCCTCAAACAAGCTGCAACCGTACTGATAATTAGCCAGACATAGCTGTGGACTAATGAAGGAGAATCGGCCTGCCGCTGTAGTGCGGCCCCGACTCAGAAACGCAATAGCCTAATCGCATTCACGAGCACATCCGCGTATGCACTTCAGTACTGCCGAGAGTAGAGCGTAGTCAGAAGCTTACCCCTCCCCTTATTCTGACAGATCATACTACTGGTCCATTGGTTGATTTACATCTCAAAACATCTTTATAAGTTATTGCTTGAGAATGTGTTTGTTCCTTTGCATGTATGCATAATACACCTGATCATTACCAAGAAATAACAAACACGATTACAATAGTTTTTTGTCTAATCAGAATAAGCATACGTTTTCGATGCACTAAATCATTCATTCAATAGTAGTTTATGTCACAAATCTTTAAACTAACTTCATTTCTGTTCGAAACATGTCATGGCTGATGTGTCGCACTGTGCTCAGGAAGACAATGTTAATATGTATACAATAAATCGTAGCACGTATATTAAAACGACAATCTTGTAGAAAAGAGAACTAATGTTGCATCAATATGTTCAGTTTCTCAATTGATGCCACATTAATAAAATTAATTTTGGTATTTTTATATCGTGTGATAAGTATGAAAGTACACCAGAGTAGCAGATAATGTTTGAATTTTGTTTTTTCTCATTCGTTTACGTAGTGTTCTCAACTTTGTCCATCGCGCATAAGGTTCTAAAATTATTGTGATAGGCATTGTTTTTAGCTACAACTAACGATACCATCTCAAACGTTGTCAATACATAACAAACGCATTGTCGAAATACGTCATGTCACTTGTAACAAGTCAACAAAATAGTCTCGTTTAACTAACCTCCAAAATTAACATAGTCTCTCATTCGGCATATCGTTAATCCTGGTACAACTCGAAAAATTCGAATGATGAGCTATCCGTTATTTTATAACAATCTATTATAGTTATTAAAAGAATTCCTTCTGATCCTTTTATCTATTTTTACTCCTTAATCCATCAAATGTTAAGTGTGTTATATCTGCATTTCAACCACCACTGAAAAAAATTTAAAACACTGAATATGAATACCATTTTTAGAGTTGAGCCTGTGTTGTAGCGCCTGAGCTTGATAATGAAGTAATAAAAATAAAAATAAGAGTTCATAATATTTCTGTATTATAGTCACAAAACATTGCAACCGTGGGACATATTTAGAAGAGAATTTGGCAATAACTCAAGCAATAAAATGTAACATTAAAAAGGAGGTGCATAATATATAATATATTATTTCGTATTTTTCTGACACAAGATCTCCAAAAAATTGACACAAAAGAATTCATTGTTAAAAATTAGTTTAACGTATCCAAGCAAAAGGTAAAAACTACTGACAACATACTACAGGAAACAATACATTATTCTCTTGCGATTTGCAGAAAAAACTCGCGCATAAACGTAAAATCCCAACACTGCGTGAATTTTCTGCCTCATTTTTCACCCGCGCAGAGGCATCTCTCTCAATTATCCGGAAACGTCGCTGCCCATGGCCTCATTTCCCAGTGCGAATCCTGGCCTCTATAGCTGCGCCGAAGTTCTGCCACCATTACTCATCCCGCAGAAGAGAAAACTCCGGCTGGCGGTCCCGCCCAACTGCTCGACTGGACAGCCATTCACTGCCAGCATTGTCGCCATGTCCCCCAGCTGCCCCTGACCTCGGAGACCTCCCTCCCTCTCTTCCTCTAGCCCAGGGATTCCCAACCTTTTCCGTTCATGGACCCCTTTTAAAGAAGGTGTTTGCACCAACGACCCCCATAATTATGCTTTGTAGCATATATCTAATGTATAAGAATGAATGTTTGTTTGTTCGTTCGTATTTTATGCTGTTCATTAGATTGCGATAAAACTTTTTCATCTTATTGCTTGCACCTGTGAGTAGAATATAGACATATTACAATGGGAATGTGCTTATGCCTGTCGTACATAGGCGCAAAATGGGAGCGTTGTTGATAATGATTTTATAGGTTTTTGAGCCTCAAGCGCCCGTGAATAAAAGCTCTATGCAACCCGGCACACCCTTGAGTATTCACGCGTCTTCGCTGCATATTCTGCCCCTGCGATTGTGAAATATCGGCCTGAATTATTACTTGAACGTTATCTCGGATTCCTTCCTCTTCATTGTCCTATCCTCTCCCCTTACACACACACACACACACACACACACTTACACTAAAATGCACTACACTACCACATATTCCGGGAGACCGGTCGGGAGCTTAGAGCTTGTCCCGGCTGGAGTGGTGCCCCGCTAGTGGGAGAGTCCTGGTTAGGGGAAACCCCGCTAACCGATGGTAGGACGGCGCCGGATCTCGCCATCCAGCGGAAGAAGATCACCGCCATCTTCCTAGGAAAAAATCATGCACTACACTTACGAGACTATTGATTAAGCTGTTGACGCGCCCGGAATCACTGACCAACTAACCAACCAACTTATCTCGGACAGGCAAAACAAATTTCTCCAAGATAGTGGGATGGCGAATTAATGCCCAAACTTGAAGGAGGACGTTTTAACAAGAGGTTACTTGACAACCGTGCCCAAATCAGAACGTAGAATAAACCCATACTCGCGAAAAAGTATTTTATCTATTAAAATGTTTGCAGATTGTAGCGTAAAACGTGATTAACTATCACGTGGCCAGAAGCGTGTGAAGTGTAATACGGCAATAGCGGCAATAAGAAGGCAATAGAGAAGCATTGCCGAGACCACTAGTCATAACATAAATAATATAAACAACTAGTCATAACATAAATAATAACGCATAAATGTTTGAAATAAAGATAACAATTTCGTAGGCCGATATTTTGACAAATATCTTATTTCAATACATAAAAATAGTTATAATTTGTTGTGTTTTCTAAACATTCCAAACAGTTGCGTAGCCAGATTCTCGTTTCTCCCTGCGCAGAAAATAAAAATGGTGCCGCTATTTGCAATAAACGTGAAATTAAGAGTTTTAAATCTAATATATACGTATAATTCTATGGATGGTACAGTGAAGAAAATAAGCATGCAGAGCAGTCGGTTTTCTTCGTTGCCAATATCCGTCCGTGGGGGTTCTTATTGAGAGCCTCTTACTTCCGGGGATTTGTGCAGTGCACCAGTTGCACCATCGTCTCTACGCACCTGATCCTAAGGATGAATGACAGATACGAAGAGCCAGAGCGAATTTGTATTTATTATTGTATGTTTCGTTGCTCTACAGTAGAAAATAATTAATTATCATGTTCATTTAATATTTTTTGTAATCAATGGAATTTTGTTTATACCTATCAATCACACATTCTTGTTCAGCTATAATTCCCAATCGACTCCTTCAACATTGGCCCCCTTCCATTTTTCATCGACCCTCAGAGGGGCGATACCAACCCTATTGGGAACCCCTTTCTGTTGATTTTCCAGGATGCTTTTTCTCCGCTGACGATTTGTTTGTAATTCCACATACTTTTCGAACCCACATCCATGTCATATTGATCATGCAATATCTCACATTCTCATTTCTTTCTCACCAGCTAGTATTATCTCTAATACCCTTAGCCCTTGTTTCAGTTCATTTAATTTTCACTCTTTGAGTGTTTATTTCCGCTTTATTGTCATTTTTAAATGGAAAAATTGCTAAATTTTCACTATATTTTTTGCAGTTAATTTTTCGTATTTCAGAGTCACAAACGAACCTCAGCTTCATTTTTAGAGACACCGAAATTTTTTTTTCACTTCCTAGTAACACGTCCTCATCTTCATCCCGCTCCATGATTTCTCCCTACATTCCCATATTATGTCAATAGCACGAAACCCACCGATTCCCCTTATGTACCCCGATCCTCACTTCCCCATCCCATCGCCCGCTCATTTCATTCTCGCTTCGCCCACCGCTCTCCCCCCCCCCCCGCCGCACGCCTCTGCTATGCTAACACTAGTGTCGGTGCCACCACATCGCAGCGCCACATAGTCATTTGCGGCGCTGTAAGTGGTAATTGTTTTTTCAAATTTGCGCGGCAAATACGGTTTTTAGCCACTGTGCGAAAAAACACACCGCAAACGCATACATCCGCCGCGAATACGCGACGTGTTCAATAGCCGCGAATAAAGGGGGAGATCCCAAACATACGCGCCAGCGGATAATTTCTGTTACGGCGCTTTCATAAAGGCAGCCCGGAAACGCGTCTATAATAACACTGCTATGTTTATCAATGATGAAAATTGACACAAAAGTATTATTTGGAACAATGCTAAATGCACGTAATTTCCTACGTGAGTGGAAAAAGTAACAATACCGTACAACGCAGGTAGAAGGCTCTGTTTTGGGGTTGCATTTGCCAATAATACAAACGAGGTGACGCTGAGATATTTTTAATATCCGACCCATGGCGAATACTATGTAATATCCGCCTTCATTAACTATTTGTCTCTGCTTTGTCTTTCCATAACATGCCATAATCATTAATTCTGATCTTTCAATTATTAACAAATATTGGATGTTATGAAAACCATGTGTTCAATTTGGTTACAAAGAATAAAGAAAATGTTACAGAAAGTAGTGTGAAAACATTTCCGGAAGAAATTTTTAAACTTTGAAAATAAATTAATGGAATGTTTCACGTGGGGTGCTCCCCATTTATAGTTTATTGAGATCATCTTTTATTAGATTATGAAGTATCCGAAGATGTAAAAATTCAAAATAATAATTTCAATGTTTTTTACCCTTCTCATGTACGAGAACACTACAGGAAAATTTCAACTTATTTTCAAAATATAGAACAGGATAAGGGGGGGTGTTAGGAATATTTGCAATATATATATATATATATATATATATATATATATATATATATATTTCATCACCTCATAGTAATTTTGCATCGCTTAAGTACAACTTCCGTTTCTAAAAATTATTTAAAAAATTTGTGTTGCAAATGTAACTAAAATAATTTTTTTAATCAGTTTACTCTGCACTTCAGTGATGAGTTTCTCGATTAATGTTAAAAACGTTCTGTTTTTTACAATGATGTGCTTTTAGTACTGAAAAATTAGAAGTTTAATAATTCTATTAATCTTATTTTCTGCACTGATTAAATTGTTACTACACAAAATGTGTGAAAATGTGTGACTTACTGAAATAAACAGAAATTATTTTACGTTTTTCGTAGGTGTACTTATTATCTGTTGCACCACTGGTTCTTTTTAAAAATCACGTTTTAATTTGATACGTCAGAAAAAGTCGAAATTGAATAGAAAATTATTGAATTAAAAATTGAATAATCTTAATTCTGACCATCTATTGTTTATGAATTTGTAGTCAGCATTGATTACCCAATTACACATTTTTCGTACTCGGATCCATTATTGTACCTTGATATTGGCTTAATGCAATGCATATCCCTTCGTTGATGTCCGAGAATGAATTTTAGTCGCAGGTGTCAAGTCGATCCACGCGCCATCCACCCCGAGCCGTCGTGCGGACGTATCCCCGATGTGCTTTGACTTGTTGAATGGAGTCACGCTCTTCAAACTCTCTGCAGGAAACACGCATTTGCGAATTCAGGCGGGGTGGCGCGAACGTGTGGCGTGAAAGCCCAGCGGGAAATAAGCAGCTCGGGGGCGCGCTGGCGACGGAGGGGGGGCGGGGGCACGCCCACGCGGGCGCCGCCCGGCGCGTCCCGTCCCCCGGGGCGGGGCGTGCGGCGCCGCGCCACGCCACACCGAGCCGCAGCACGCCCCGGCGACTCGCCCCGGGGGCGTGGGCGCAGAGGCGCTTGTTGAATCCGCAGGCCGGAGGACTAGGCCAGGGCTCGCGCGACCGGAGTCTATGTGAACTGTTCTGCCCGGTGTGTATTCTCGATTTAAACGGAGTGACATTTCAAGATCACAAGCCGGTTGGAAGGGGGGACACTGTCATTCAATCGGGAGCTTCGTTACGTGATAAATTTTTGGTTTTGGAGCTCCCGATCGAATGACAATGACCCCTCTTGGATCAGCTCGTGACCTCGAAGTGCCACTCTGTTGAAATTGGAGTATAGGATCGATAACGGGCCTGCAGGCGCCAGGAAAACGGTTCCAAGTTCAGCGGAGAACCCAGCAGTGCAGTGAAATTGAGACCCGGGAGAAGAACCCAGTCGACCACGGCCCTGGATAAGGAACTTTTTAAAAAAAATTATTTATTTAACAGAGTGAGCTGATTATACAACGCTCAGCCATATGGCTTTTCAGTTGTTAGGAGCGAGCATTTTGAGACGAAAATATGCGAAGGGGGTGGCTACGGCATAGATTGAAGTAGTGCGAATGATAAAGTGGAGGAATACATATTGTTGAGTTTTTATGGGAGGACTATTTCATTATCTTATATCAGCCAGTTTCCGGAGGAAGATGTGGAAGGGGAGTCGGTTGCGGAGACGAGTTTCTACGGGATGCTCTTTACCTATGTTGTAGTGGGAAGCACCGGTAACTGAGGGTAGATTTTGGAAGAATGATGAGGAAAGTTTAATGATGTATGTTAGGACGGGGTCTATGGCTAGGTCTGTGTGAAGGTTAGTGTTGCTTATAAACCAAGGTGCGTTAACTGCAGTTCTGAGGAACCTATTTTGGAATATTTGGATTTTGTTGATGGTGGATAAGAGCCTGCTGGTGCAAGCCTGCGCACCACACGGGAGCTGAACGAGCCGTGCCAGGAGTCGCGGGGCTGTTGGTCATCGTACGAGCCGTGCCAGGAGATGCACGGGAATGGGGCGCTTCGTGACGTGAAACTGCCGTGGAGTTTCGTAGAATGTTTGGAGTTTCTTTTATTCTGTGGGAGATGGCTTTTGTGCAGAGAGATTTATGTTGTACCAAGTTGGAGAATAAACTGTTGTTGAGTTAAAACCTTCAGCTTGTCATTCGGTAGAAGTAGAACAAAACAATTTCTATCAGATCAAAATCTTTCAACATCAAACTCGGTAAAAGTTTAAACTCAAAATGAAAACTAGCTCAATTTCTAAAAATGTGGAATTTTGAGCTCATTTTTATTTTGAGTTTCAACTTTTTCAACTTTTGAGTTTTTCGGAAACTTCACAAAAAATGAAAACACTTGTATTTAAAAATCCAATAAAGTGAAAAATGCTAGTTCCGTAAATGTGAATGTAAGAGATACTTAAAAAATGTTTTGTGTAATTTTTGAAAAATGAAAACAATTAAACAAAATTTCGTTTATGACATATTATTGAGTGCATTTAGGTCCGTCCCTTCAAAAAATGTAAACAATATTGGGAACCGTTTTGTGGAAAATCTTGCTTTTAAAAAGGCCCATATTTCACTCACAATTATGAGATAATTACTATTTTCAAAATAGTGTGCTTGATATTAATTAAAGAATTGACGGTAGAGAACAAGTTTCATCAGTCGTGAAAATGTGCCATTTTTATTAGTTAATGCATTTCATTATATTCGAACGAGAAATTTAAAGAAAATATGTAGAGCAATTTTTGAGAAAATATTCCAGAGATTTGATTAGAACAATCCCCAAACTAAAATTTAAAAAAATACACTTTTCAAAATCGTAAGGCTTGTCGGTCAGATCCATCGGAGAATATTCATTTTGGGGAAAATTCTACGATTAGGCAGGGATGCTACGGTCAGGCAAACAACAATCCTTCCTATAATATTCTTAAAATATTACTTCGGATCTACCATTAGGAATATGAAAAATCGAGAACATTTAAAAAAAAGTAGTTTGGGCGGCGATAGACGGCAGCTGCCAAGCGGATGGGGCAAGACCGAAAAGCGCAGCCCAGACCAATGAAATTAGAAATTAACTAGTAAGAGAAAGTTTGTGCAATTCTTTTCTTTTTAATGTTTTTTTTCTCTGATCAATCCTTCTCGTTTTGCTCACGCTCATAATCTTACCTAACTCTGCGTTCCATCGTCTGTCCCTAACGCCTTTCATATTGCGTTCCTCTCCCCACCCGTTCAAAGGACGCCTTCCGTCCCTTGTGCCACTGGCTCCTCTCCATTGCGCGTGCTCCCGCCCTGGCCCTTCTCAACGTCCTTCCTTTGCGGGCCACTTTCCTGTGATAGCTGCGTGAGTGACAGACGCTCTGATACAGCCGCAGGATATAGCCGCCCCGAGGAATTCTTCAGAAAATTTTCTGCATCTCTCCTGTCTTCTTTGTGACAGGTGACCGATTGCATTATCTTGGCTGTATAAACTTGGTCGAAAGGAGTAAGAAAAGAGTGGAGAGGAATGAAAGGTAAACGAGAGAGAGGCCACAGGACAATGCTGTTGTAGATACTTGACGCGCGGAGACTCTTCCAAATTACGGTTCTGTGCTTTATTTTTAGAGTGTGAAATAAAAACAGAATGAGAAAAATGCGTCAGTATATAAACTCTTTTATACCACAGTTTCTCATAGAATAATGCATTATACATATAAAGTGAACTTTTCGCATTATAAAAAGAATTGTGACATCTTACTTGTTTCTTCCCACCTGAAGTGTGTGTGTATATATATATATATATATATATATATATATATATATATATATATATATATTGGATGTGATTAGTGCCCTCGGAATTTGATAAAAGCTTATCATCAATGAGGAATTGATTTTATTCGTTTACATTACGAAACAGGCGGTACGTGAGTACACGCCGAGACCGGGTGCCAGATCAGTACATTTATTTGTAAATTGGATCTCCATCAGAACACGATTCAAGTTATTTCAATTCAATATAGCCGTTCACAAATTCCTCTCCTGCTGAAGAAATTCATTCGTAAAAGCACACTTTTATCATGCTACGACTTAATCGACTATTATTCATTCTTTCTTTCCGACCGCGCTCATGAAGCCTCCGAGAGCGTGGCCGGTCGGTATCTTGCTAATGAAGAGGAACGCCCTGCGATAGAATCGAGGCGAGCCTGCGGGTGGCTTTCGTAGTCTTCCGCGAAATTTAATGAATGGCTCCTCGCCGCGATAGGAGGAATTCCTCCCGCATTTTGAAGAGGGCCATAAAAATCGGAAGGAAACGAGCCCCGACTCCGCGCTCTCTGCTCCGCCGGAGGTCTAAAGAGGTCGGGAGTTCCGCGCGGGAGATTAGGGAGGATTATACAAGTAAGCGACTTAGAATATAGAAACGGCGCAACGAAGAAGGCACTGAAATACGAGCGGCCGGATTTCGGAGGCGAGTCCTCTAGGGTAAGAAACACTTCTGCAAGGGAGGAAGAAAGCGAGGCAGGCGAGCCGAGGAGGCACTCGCGCTCGCCGCTGTTCTGTTGTTTTGAGCAGCCAACCGACAACGTTCTTTAAGCTCTTTGTTAGTATATCGTTTATTTCAAAAGAGATTGCTCAGGAGAATGGTAGTACTCTCTTTATTTATCTCTGTGTCTATTATATTCCCTTCTTTTGTATCCGATTAATTATTTTCCGTTGGCTCGATTGCTTCGTTTGTAATTTAACTCCTCTTTTTACACCTGTTCACTCGTTTATCCACGTATTTCATTTACTCATTCGTATGTTTCTCTCTCATCTATTTATTTATCTATGGTTCATTTGTCGAGAAAAATACGTAGCATCCGTCACATTTTACATCTTTGGTTCAGGCTTTTGTTTTAGTGTGGGAAAATTATTCTGTAGTGTTCTTGTTCAGCAGTTCCTCTGAACTTTCGTAAGGGCATTCTTTGTTTTCTCGATAATTTTCTGAAAAAGAGTAAATGCGGTTATTTTTTGCGTAACTACTCTACTAATTTCCAAAATTTTCGTTATATTTATCACCGGCACACTGAAATTGGGTCGCAAAAACGTGACCACTCATTACTTCTCTCGATACATTACATACATACACACACAAGAGATGTCCCTCTTTTGTCCGTTGCATGCTGTCATGACTGCAGCTCCCTGCCGTGTTCCGTGCGTCGCAGCCCGCCCGACCAACCCGTTCCGCCCCGCTCCCTCCGCTGCCCGCCCCGCGCGCGGTGCAGACGTCCGTCAGGCGGGCGGGCGGGCGGGCGCGTGCTGGTGGGCGTGTGCGTGTGCGTGGGCGGGCGCGGAGCGGAGCGCGCTGATCGCCGCTCTAAAATATTCGCGGGCGGAAAAGGACGGCGCGCGCGGAGTTGTTGTTGGGAATTGGATTTGGAATTGGAACAGCGCGCGCGACGTGCCAGCGCCAGCGGACGGACGGGACGCGGCGGCTGGGCGGTTGGCTCCCTAAGAGAGCTGCGTGGGCTAGTGGCGGATGCGCTGCGAAGCTCAAATGGGTGGGGGATGGTGGGACCGTGAGGGAATGATGGTGATTGTATGCACCTTGCGAAGAGGATTAGTGCTTCCGGGCGCTAAGGTCATTACTCCCGTATGTGTTGTGTATTTTCCTTGGGAGGTAGGGGTTATCTTCCCCCGCTGGATAGTGAGATTCAACACCGACTTACCTCAGCTAGCGGGATTTTCCACAATCAGGTATCTCCAACCAGAGGGGTACAGCCCCAGCCGGGACAAGCTCTAAGCTCCCGACCGGTCTCCCGTTATTTGTGGTAGTATAGTGCATGTTAGTGTAAGTGTATGTAAGTAAGGGGCGAGGATAGGACAAGGAAGAGGAAGGAAAGATCGCGCGTGGTTCATGACTCATTTTTTAGGGTTCTGCTCCGGCATTCGCCTGGTATTGATCATAAAAAGCACGGAAAACTGCCGATCAGAGCAGCCGGCCACTAGAATTCTCCTTCTGACAGCCACTGAATTCGATCTAGCTGACAAGCTAGTGTCGAAAATATTGACAACATCGGGACTTGAATCTAGGACCTCCTGTCAGAGGCACTGCAGTGTCATCAGTTGAGGCCCTTGGCCACCTCTCCCGGTTTTCTGGAGAGGGAGATCTGACATAGGCCTAGAGAGGGTGTGGAGAAGAAGAGTGGAGATGGGCAATTGAAGGTGGGGGTGAATGTGAGTCAACAGCAGAGGAGAGTGTCTGGCGGTGGTGGGAGGAGGGTAGTAGATCGCAGGGCAAGGGTGTGCGAGAGAGAGCTGATGCAAGGGCGGTGGGTGCGTTGGGAGGCGGGCGGGCACTGACACGCAGGCAACCGTGTGGCCGGCTTTCATGCAAATGCGCCAGTGGAGGACGCGGGAGAATGGGTGGACGGTGTGTGTTGCAGCTGGGGATCCAAACTGTATTTTTCTCGCCCCGGTTTGCGTTTTTATTGTGGTAGAATTAACCATTCCACATAATGTGTTATTTTAGGTTGACAATTAGGGTTAAACCTAGGGATACAATTTCAATGGAAAATATGAAGTTAAGATCAAGCTTTAACATACTTGTAACTGTGAGCAATTGAATTCAAAGAGCTCGAAACACGTGCATATTAAGTGATAGTTTTTATTCTATGGTATTTGAATTATTGGTGATTTTCGCGAATTAAAACTAAACTGGATACAGTCCAGAAATGTGAGCATTGGCACAGGATTGTTTTTTTTTATGTATAATTACCGTCAAGTTAATTTATTTATCTTTCTCAAATAAAATTAAATGTGTATTTTATGTGTATTATTATTATTATTATTATTATTATTATTATTATTATTACTATTGTATTTTTTATTTACAGGTAAGTTGCTGTACGAGTATCCGTGCCATCTCAAGTTTTCACAGGTATTGAAAAAGATGTGTAATTTTTGTAGATTTTCAATTTGCCGTATTTGTCTATTGTATTAAGTCCATATTGCATTGGATAGCACGATTTTTGCATTGGATAGCACTGTTTATTATGATGCGTAATAAATACTTCACACGATATTCTTATTCACACTTGTAATAATTTCTGTTTTATCGTACATTATCTTAGGAATATTTACAAGTCATTTTTCTTTAAGTGCGTGGACACTTTAAAAAGCCTTAAAATCTATTATAAATCAACCTTGCCAGTTTTTATCGTTAAACAGTGAGAATGTGAATGTTTAAAATCTCACCACTGTATGCATTATTTCTGTGATTCGGGTCAGTGCAATTGAACTTATTTCCAAAGCTAAGTATCTCAATTTCAATTTATTTTCTTGTTTCAAGTGTCAATATATTCTTAAGACATTTCTCCATCATGCTGCCAAACATTGTGTTCAAAAATTGCGTTTCTCCTAATTTAAATGGTACCTGAAAACTATGTTGATCTGTAAGACTGAACGAATGTTTTTTGTTGATAGCTTTTTCATGGAGAAAAGTCACTTCGGTAATAAGCTCTTTAATTTAATATGAGAATTTGGCTTTATTTTTTCCGGCGTGTGACAGTTATGAGGGGAATGATGCGTGAAGTACTACCTTACGATGTGTCAGTAAGGGTTGGGTAGTCATTTCGTATCACAATACGAAAGAAAAAGTCTCTTCATGCGTAAAGAATATATTTACTTAATAAAAGCATTAACACCTGTATAATTCAGGTTAAAAATTTTCATTATCCATTAAATTTATGCTAAAATTACATTAAAATAATCGAAACCGATTAATTACTAAAATACATCAACGGAGAATACAATTATGATCATCATTCATTACAATGCATTAATCAGTTAATTACATACAGGTATCAGTATTTCCTCGCAATTTTAATCATGAAACAAGTAATTGGCAATTGAGTGATCGAATTTACTAATACGAGCTGCAATTCATTTACATTTTGTCGAGCCCTGTTAGGGAAAATTAGAACGTGATTGAATAGTTGTGAGTTAACTCGCGTTAAGGGAATCATGCAAGCGTGTATTTGAGCCACACGACATTGGAAAACGGTTAGGTGACTCTTGGTATACTAGTGTGTATAGCAGGTGCATTTACTAAATAATAACAATAACATACTGAATCCCATTTTGCTTATTGAACATTAATATTACACGCATCCAAAAAGGAAGAGTTTTGTATTACTGGGATAATTTGTATTATCACTACTACGGGGGTGAATTTTGAGTAAAGCTGAGCAGATTGTCGAGGTATTACGCCCATGCTTCTTGGAAACTGCTTTCTCTGTACGCGAAGCGTAAGGGGAGAGGCTAATGAAAGGTCTGCTTTAGACGTTGGGAAGGGAAAGTGATGTATGATGAATTGATTAGTGTTTCTGGGCGTGTCAACGGCTAAGGTCATTAGCTCCATAAGTGTAGTGCATGTTTTTATCGCGGGAGGTGGTGGTGAACTTTCTCCGCTGGATGGTGAGATCCGGCGCCCATCTACCACACATCGGCTTGCGATGTTTTTCCAATTTAGGTATCTCCCATCAGCGGGGCGCCGCCCCAGCCGGGACAAGCTCTAAGCTCCCGACCGGTCTCCCGAAATATGTGGGAGTGTAGCGCATGTTAGTGTAAGTGTGTGTGCAAGGGGAGAGGATAGAACAAGGAAGAGGAAGGAAAGACAGCGTGCGGTCTGTGGCCCGTTTGTTAGGGTACTGCTCCGGAATCGCCTGGTGTTGATCGGAGAAACCACGGAAAACTACCGATCAGAGCAGCCGGCTGCTAGAATTATTCTCCAGACAGCGACTGAATTCGACCTAGCTGACAAGCTAGTGTCGAAAATCCTGCCACCGTCGGGTCTCAAACTCTAGGGTCAGCTGCGGCATCAACGGATGCCCTGAGCCGGTTTCGACAAGAGGTGCGCAGGCAGGCAGGCGGCAGGTGGTGCACTCACAGCGCTGGCGCAGCAGGTCGTCGCAGCAGCAGGCGCGCAGGCGCTCGTAGTCCTGGCAGTCGGCGGCGAGCGGCGCGCAGGGCGTCTCGCGCAGGTAGCACGTGTGCGGGACGAACGGGAACGCCTCTGCGGACACACGCGCGGCGCCGCGTTAGGTAACGCGATTAGCGCAAATGGGCGGCGGCGGAGAGGAAGCCTTCCGCTTTCACGCCCCGCCGTGTCCCGCCCGTCCCGCCCGCCCCGCCCCGCCCCGCCCCGCCCCGCCCCGCCCCTCCCCCTCCCCTCCCCGCCCCGCCCTGCCCCGCCCCGACCCGCGCCGCCCCAACCGCCCCGCCGCGCTTCACCCGCCCCGTCGCGCCGCGCCGCGCCCCGCCCCGCCCCTCCCCACCCCACCCCGCCCCGCCAACTTCGCAGGGAGCAAAGCGCTTTGGCCCGGCGACGCCGCGCGAACGATGTTTGTCGCCTGGTCGCTGCCCCCCCCCCGCCCCCTGCCACCCCTTGCTCCTCGCCATCGCGCGCGCTCTCAAGCGGCTACGAAACGGCGTTTTGCTCCCTCTTTCATCCTCTTCTGTCTACAATTACTATTTCTACCACTCTAACGGTCCCCGTTCTGCATCCTTTTTCCTGGATTTTATTCCATTTACATTTACATTTACATTACAGCAGTTCTCTCTATCTGCTCAGTCTGAAGCTAATTTTTTCAAATTACGAATCGAATTCCATTTGAAACCTTCATCGTATATGCAAAACTATTAATCCTTATTTCCCCATTCACAACTAGTGATTATTTTATTCTTTTCATACAATTTTCTTTCTATTATTCCCTGCATTTCGTTTCTCCTCAACAATGTAATACTCAACTAAGACCCAACCTGTGTTAAATTGTCTTGCCCTATTTTTAAAATGAAATTCCGTTAATCATTTTTACCTTGGGGACTGTTTCATTGTTGCCACGTAATTCAAAGGGAAACGTGTGGATTAAGGATTATTCCTGAAGGGATGAGGAAGAGAAAAGAGAGAAAAGAAATTCTTAACGAAAGTTTAACTGAAAGAATGTCTACAAGCCCAGCGTGATGTAATTTATAAATTATAAACATCCTAGCAGTTTATTTAATTTGGGAAGTTTGATCAGAACATGGTAATTTCATTTTATTAAAATTTTAAATGTCAAATTCTTAAATGTATACTTCCGTGTTTTCCGTTTGTAAACAACTTGCGTGCTGTTTGCTGAGTTTAAAACTTGTATGAAAAAAGTCGGTATCCATACTGAGTGATTTTGAACATCATTTCAATTCTACAAGTTTTCTTTAAATTTCTCTGTGAACTATGTGACTTATACAAGCGCCTCCTGCATTTGCTCTCTGATCCTCCTTTCCAAGACGAATGCAATTTACCCTTCTTCGCCTTGTTGCTTCCATCGCCTCTTCGACGAGGAACAAAGCGCTCGCTGTTTGTCACTCGACGAGCATCACCTCCCGTCCTTTCCTCAGCCCCGCCTTCCCACGGTTCCTACTCCTCCTCTCCGCCCGACCTCTCGGCGCCGCGCCGCGCCGCCACCTGCTGCGCAAACAGCGCCCGCGAGCCGAGGTGCGCGCAATCCACTCCAGCATTTGCCCAGAGAATTTAGGCGGTGGCCCCGACAGCGCTCGCTCTGTATTTTTCCTTCCGACGAGGTTTAAGGAAAACAGCCTCTTCCGCTCTTGTCGCTCTCTTGGCCGACGCGTCGCAGCCGCTACCACCTTCCTTGGTGGTAACGTGCGGCGAGAGCGGGTGGAGGCGAGAGCGGGTGGAGGCGAGAGCGGGTGGAGGCGAGAGCGGGTGGAGGCGATAGCGGGCAGAGGGGCGATAGCGGGCAGAGGGGCGATAGCGGGCAGAGGGGCGATAGCGGGCAGAGGGGCGATAGCGGGCAGAGGGGCGATAGCGGGCAGAGGGGCGAGGGCGGAAGGGCGAGGCAACGGGTGCTGCACTAGATTCGCCGCTAAAGAAAACAAGGGCGGAAAGTGCGCCCGCGGTTGGAGAGAGGCCTTGAGTGGCGAGCGGGCGTTGCCGTGCGTTGGCCCCGTGCTGAAGTGAGAACAACCATGTCAGTTTTCTACATTTGAACATTCTGGAACAAAACCAGAGGAATGATGGTTGCCCTCTAAATCTAAGGCATGTTTTGTCACAGGCTAATATCAGTCTTAAATGCTTTAAGGTAGCCTTTAGGTAGCATGCCTAACGATGTGCTACCTTTGAATATTTTAATCATTTTTGATTAGTCGTTCAGACATCTTGCACTTATTATATCTTCCAAAATAGTGTCCAAATGTTGGTTGTTAGAACTCTGAAGATAATTTCCACATGTCTGAACTGTGATTTAGGTGTGCACTCCATCCGTAAAAACAATGATTATATGACTGGAAAAATGTCATATTCGTTTCGTGTTACGTTCCACTGGTCTTATGGAAATATTTATCATTTTTCATTCACATGCAGCTCACACGTTTACAGGACTTCATTCAAAACATCCGACACAGGTACGAGTATATTTTTGATCCGGACGTTTTGCGAGAAGCCGAACGCAACATCTACAAAGATACCCCGCTCGCCATGTGGTTTTAGCTTCCCGCTCCAAATCACGAGCAGCCGCGCCGGCGTGAGCCTTCGCTTCGGGCGACGTGTCGGTCCGTCGCCTCCCCCTACTCGTCGCCCTGCGCCCGCGCCCACCCGGCCGCTTCCCGAATGGGTCGGCTGGTAATTGGTGCGTGGTCGGGGCGGGGCGGGGCGGGGCGGGGAGGGGAGGGGGAGGGGCGGGGGAGGGGCGGGGGAGGGGCGGGGCGGGGCGGGACGGGGGCGGGGCGGGGGCGGGGACGGGGGCGGGAGGCGCCGCCCGGCCGTTATGAGCGCTGCGGCGCGGCGCGGCGCGGCGCGGCGGTGGCGTCTGGTGACCAATATGTCGGCGTGCGCGAGTGCGGGTGGGAGGGTGGGGATTTAAGCCTCCGCCGGTGACGGATTAAAATCCGGCCGCCTGTAAGCGCCGCGGGGATGGGGCGCGTGGGACATCGCCCGCCGCCAAAGAGCCTCATCGACAGCCCCGGCCGAATGTAATGAGAGGTGCGCTTGTAGTACCTGCGCGAGTATTATATTTTCAAACAAAAATTTGCGAATGATGTATTACTGGGTTGTAATTTAAAATAACGTAGCAGTTTGGGGGAGGATGAAGTTAGCATGGGTGGAGTTACGAGAAAGAGGTTCCTAAAGCTTAGAAAGCTGTGCGTTATGATGCGTAAGCTTGCAAAGGTGATAGCTATCGATTCCGGATTTCCTAGGCCTCCTAATTTGTTTATGGTTTTCATGTGGATGATCTCCTGCAAAGCATACACAAGACGTTCATTAGGAAGACACAATTTGTAATAACTGAGATCCAACAAATTTATTTCGGAATAACTGAAGAGGAATTCACCGTAAGCTATTCATTTTACTCCGTTTCATATAAACAAAATGTAATATTCTAATATTAACGTACGACACCCTCTGGCCGTTTCGTTTGATCAATTTCTTTTCTGGCAAAAATACGGTTTCTGTAGAGGTGATGGATATTTTTAGTGTAACGTCGCTAGTTGATACTGAAAAATTATATCTTCCTCCGAAAAATGCACATATACGTTTATATTTAAGTTTTTTAAATCATTCTCGAGTATAATATTGTAATAGTATTGCGCGCATTTTCTTGTTAAGCGAATAGAAGGGTACTTTCTTGAGCAGGATAATTGAATACAGAAATTTCTTCCAAGATTTATTTACAACTAGCTGACCCGGCGAACTCTGTTCCGCCTTAACAGAGAACTCCGTTCCGCCCAAACATACGAAAACCCGCGAAATCGCGCGAAAACGTGTGAAATCACGCGAAAACATGCGAAATCACACGAAAACGTGCGAAAACGTGCAAAAACAGCGTTTTTACACAGGAACACTGTCGAACGGGATAAACAGTATCCTATGTCCGTCTCCTGGCTCTAAGCTTCCTGCTCACCAATTTTCAGCCAAATCGGTACAGCCGTTCTTGAGTTATAAATAGTGTAACTAACACGACTTTCTTTTATATATATAGATTTTACAGTCATCGCCGCCATTAAGAGATGAAGCAGAAAATGAGGCGTGTCAGTTATTTTTTGTCTTACGTCCCATGGAATGTGTAGTAAAACGTTCGTTAAATGCTGAAAATATCTTAGGATGTTTCGGATACATTTGAAATAAAATATTTATCTACTAGACAGATACTGTTCTATGGATAATATGATACGGCAATCTGTTCAGAAAAAGCAGAACACTTTTAGAGAAAGATTAAGTTTTATTAAGGCATGTTTTAGTTAGGTCAGAGCTTATTTTACGAGGTGGCGAGGGTTGGTGCTAACATTAGTATTTTTATCTATTAAAGAACTTCCTTGGTATGCAATACCTATGCTGGGGTTCTCACTGTGTTGGAAAATAAAATGATATTGTGAAGTGTACCAAGCATTTTGTCGGTCTCCCCGTATCTGTCAGCGTTGAGGTTCCAACATTCTGAAAAGTTGACAACAAGATTTTCAATTTCTCTTGTATAAAGCACATCAAATTATCTCTGGTATAAAGCTTTTAAAATAAAATTGTCATAAAGTGAAGTCTTCAGTGTCATTTTCTGCGTGACGGTGTTTTCCGTTCTTGACATATTTTTAAGGTGTCGTAATTAAGCGCTGACACTGATGTGCATTCAGATTTTTGTCAGTTTCCCTGGTTGTTGAATTTATATTCTCCGTTACGTATGCAAAAGGAACTGGATGAAACATTCGTTTGAATTATAGGTACGAGGTTATTTCATTAATTGAGCAAAAAAGTCAGTAGTTAATTTCATAAATAATGCATTTGAGTGAAACATTATGGAAATGTCTCGTTAATATTATAATTTTATTTTTGTGTTTTTCTCAGGGTCTCATATTGGTTCTCCATTTTTATTATACTCGTATCAAAAAAATGTTTAGATATAGCTTGGTAATACTTGCATATTTCAAAACCTTCGGTTATGTTAACAATTAAGTAATAGCTATATTTGATTCAACATAGTTGTAAGTTTTAACTTCAAACGATAAACATCTTCTACGCCTAATATTCTTTGGATTATATTAAATGACTTGATGACTTCCATGAGTGTTTTGCGACACACTCGTAAAGGTCTCTTGGACTGTCAACGCAGAAAAAAATGAGCACGTACAATCGACATCGTCTGTGATTGAGTGAATTTTATTTCTAACTGGCCTACAGCTTTACCTCTCCCAAAGTATATTAGGCTCGTTTTTGTTTCCCCATTTCTATTGAAGACAACCTGCAGCAAGGTTCAGTGTGACAGAAAATACCTGATCAGTATCGCTCTTTGAGCTGTTTTTGCTTCTTCTTGACCTTCCATCCTTTACAGTTCACATTCTCACATACTAATTACGTAGCATAGAGAAATGTCAGTAAGGGTGCGGCGAAAACAGCGATGTTTTGGCACGAAAAGTATAGGTCCTCAACAACCAAAAGGTGGATAATTTTTGTTCCTATAAATAGTAAAATACATATTCTAAGTAGTCAGAATTCACGTCACATGATACCGAACAATTCATTTACGACAAAACCTCCTTCTGTCTGTCTGCCCGTATGTGAACAACACCAGCTGCTAAATCGTAAAAAGGATTTTTACCAAACGTGATAATTATCAAATTATAATCCTTGATCGATCTGATTGATATCTGGGCCACCTGAATTCAAATCATATTTTTAGTTTTAGGGGACCTTTAAATTAATTCTAAAATATTTTTAAATATTTCTCAAAAAGGTCTCCAATTTTTTTCTTTAACTTACTTTCTCAGATAGGTTAATGTCATTAAACTCATAAAAATGACCCGGGACCAGTTTTTGTTAAATTCTTTAAAATTTCGAAATTTCAAAAGTTTGAATTTTTTTGACATCTTCCTACAGCTACAATATTAAATGTATACATATTTTTCTTAGTGCAATATATTATTGCAAATTATATCTTTAAATAATATAGGGTACATTTTTTGTCAAAATATGAGTTATCGTCGCGAAATTTTACTGAAATTAATCCAAGTTTAAAAACAAGATTTTCTCAAAATCGGCTTTAAATATTTTTTTAAAAACTTTTTGATAGAGCTAAGTACAATGATCAATATGACATAATAGTTATTTTGATGTGATCTTTTAATTTTTCAAAAATTACACAAATGTGTGTTCAAGTAATATTATAATGTTACGTTACAAATATCGGGAGAAAATACGTGCTGTTTTAGCACTACTAGTTCTTCTTTCCATCGATTCGCTGACTCTACCATCTGTCTCGTGTTCTCGGATGCATAATATGCGAGTTCTCTCTCTCCCTTCCATCCCTCGCAGTTCCTGACCCTCCTCTCGCCGTGCTCTTCGCCGTCGCGGAGGGTGGCGCGCACCCAGCCTTACAAACGAGCTCTAATTGGGCCTCATTGATTTGTTCATTCGATTTTATGGCTGTGTATGAGCTCTCGCGCAGTGAGCGCCGGCGGCGGAGAGCCGCAGCCGAAAGGAAGGGCGGGGAGCGGCGCGCAACGCTGAGTGACATAGGAAATCCCCGCCCCTTCGTCCTCAACCCGCCCCTCCCGCCCACGCCCGTTGAAATGGTGCGGCGTCGCGTAATACTGATTTTGTTTTCCCTTTGCCATTGGCTCATGTTCCGTTGTACCGGAAGCTCGTTTTTCGCGCTTCACCTGATGTGTCAGCTTGTAGTCCCGAGTTTTTAACGCTGTTAGTTGTGTGCTTTTAGCGAAGCCGGATTTTACGTCGCTTGCTCCGACGGTGGAAATTGTTTGTAAGGATTTAGAATTGTTGTGACGTCGTTATTTCGGATCAGTAGTCCCAGCCTGGAATAGATATGATAAAGAGACGATATTTTCTAGGGAATAGTCAGCGTGGGATGCATCGGCGAGTTTGGAATGAAAATACGTTGGGACGGATACGCTAGCTGCCCGCAAAGTGCGAACGATGAGGCCCGTATTTAACCCAGTCGACAGAGAGTGACACAAGACCACCGCAAGCGGTTAGCCAGCGCAGTAACTCATTCGCTGGCCTCACAGAATGACACCGCACAAATGATGGGTATTAGTTAATTACTCTTTTGAATCCGCACGATCACTAAATGACGCCAATCACAACATAATTTCCAAACTGTTTGTACTGGGTTAATTCAGTTGTGTCACAATTAAAACGAATATGATGCTCAAGTGTGCATATCATGACTTTGTATTTCTTGAAGGCGTTGAATTCCAAACGATTTGGTACTAGTCTTGAGACTTTTTAATAATTGTAATATTGGTATTTAAATTTTTAGAAAGCAAATTAACATGCAACGTTTAACAATAGGGAAATAGAAATATTGTATTGATTGAAACTGCTCAGCTTACGAATACACACTGTGTAGTCAACATTCGACATTAGTTAACATACGTAGAGTAAGTATATGAAGTTTCGTAATCTTTTGACAAAAGGGTTTAATAAACGTTCCGTCATGTTCAAAGAAAATCCATGATGAGACTGTGTAGTGTGTAAAATACATATATTCTTGTTTAAACATGGAAACTTTCGGAAGGAAAAATATTCTTTACTTTAAAATTCGCTAAATTATCAAATATTTATGTATTAGTTATAAGATACTTCATAAATTTGGGCAAATCCTAGGAATCATTTGCTTTTACTTAATCTATATATTTAAAAAAATAAGGTATTCTGCCATGGCTTCGTTTAGAGCTTCTACTGAACCGATTGTAGTATTTTTTCCTTTAAATGAAAGAATGTGATCCCTAGATGTGTTATCAGATATTGTTTGTGTTGATTCACCAACATTTACGGTGTAAATTAATTAATTAAATAATTATTTAATAGTACGCTTATCAATAGTCAATTGTTTTCTCCCAAAGGGTGGCTGTTTTAAAATTGATATACATGAGTCGAGTCCTCGCCGTTTCATGGTGGCCCTGCTTAATGTTTTGTTTTGATTGTTGAGATTTGTTCACGATTCGTCAAGGTTTTGTTTCAGTGTAATAATTGCATTGTGGTGATGACAGTTTGCATGTATTTCCTTTTGTAGTGTATTTTGTAGAGAACATTCGGACAGAGGGTTTTGTTCGGTTGTACTGAAGTAGTGAAGTTGTTCACAGGTTATGTCGAATTCCGAATCGTTGCCCAAGCGCCCCAAAAGACGCAAACGTAGTACATTGACTGGGAGCAGGGAAAGAGAAAGTCAGCGTATGTATCGTGATAGTGAGGTCATTTCGTTTTCTGTTGGATCATTGTCTATGAAATGTCAGTTTTGTTCTACTTTGTACTTCCCATGTGAGAGAAATTCTGTAAACGAGTTTACTCTGTGTTGCTAAAATGGGAAAATAAGTTTATCTTCGAGCAATATGCCCGAAGATATCAAACAGTTGTTTATAGGAGATTATGACACATCAAAAAACTTTAGAAATAATATCCGTCAGTATAACAGTGCTCTCTTTTGTGTAATTTGGTGCCGATATTGCATTGCCACATGGCCATGGGCCACACGTTTTCAAAATTTTGGGAACTCTTCATCACAGAATATTTTCGTTATTCCCTGAACATTCAAACAATGCAACATATTCTGAACATTAATCTGGGCACAGTATTTTACATTTATCTCAGATCACACCGTCAAATTTTGACGGGTTCTCACTAGTAATATTTTAAAAGATCTAATAAAATTGACAAAAGTCGAGAGATTCAAAAACACAAGACTGTAAGTCAACGAATCGCTTCTGAGGTTTTGAGATAAATTGAATAAACAAATTTAAATTTCGACGATTTTTAAATTAAAAATCGGTGATTTGAAATTGATTAACCGTTTATTAATGAATGGAAATTGTGAATTTGATTTTTTTCAGCATTTAATAACTTTCTTTGTACAACATATACCCGCAAGTAAAATACATGTTTTAGCCAAAATTTGGTGAAGTGAAATTCACAAATTGACAACGTTAAATTTTCAGCGCAATATCACCTCTTAAAATATAAATAATATGTTTTCAGGCACCTGACATTAGTAGTAAACTCAATAGTGCCACCGTTACATTGTCACTTTCAGTCGATGTAATGTTATTTTTTGTGATAAGAAAGTTTGTATTCTATTGTGTCACGTTTGTATTCTATTTTGCATCTATTCTCCCGGCCTTCAAGCACATTGTAGCCTCGATGACTTTTCCACATTCAATTGGGTTCAACCCGGAAGTAATTTCTTTTGTAATTGATCCATGATTTATGACGTGAATACTTGCAGCCGTTATAATCATTATAGTAAACTGGGCTAATACCTTTGGAATTCGTGTCACCTAACAAATATTTTCTTTTTGGCATTTAATGCTAAAAAGGATTAATGCTTAGTTTAGGGTATTGTTCACGTAAAAGGACGAGTCACGCCGATAAAGATTCGGTCTCTTCACTTTCGGTTTATTCTGCCGCAGTGCAATGTCTTGGCATACGCTTTGTTCTCGCCACATTGTAATGCCAAATTGCTCGTTCCCGCCACTTTGTAAAGCTAAATTACTTTCAAAAGCAAGTTTTCTCGCTTCGCTCGCCCGGGTCCAAGTCACAGCGAGACTCGGGCCTTCGGGCCTTCGCGTTCACTATAAACAACTTCGAGTCTATTTACCGCATAATTACGAATTCATGTTTATAAGGAAGCACTTTAATGGTGAGACTACGAACAGTTTACAGAGAACGAGAGTCGTACCTTAAAATAAGAATTAGCCATGCAAATAACATGGTATTCCTTTAAATTGAAATATTTCAAAGGGTCTTTAAAGTTGTGCTTGTAAACAATGTATTCGTTAATAATATTCAACATTGTTATTTTGTTAATAAAGCAATGTTCAAATATTTTATATCGTCAAAGCGAGTAAGTTTTCGTTCAAACAATTGGTTGTGTCAAGGAGATTTTGCGGCGGCGAAGTCATGTCTAACCCTGAACGTGTACGGTTTGCCCCCACCCTGTCAAGAGCGTCGCGTGGACTCGCATCAGCGACCGTTGTGGTGCAGCGGGGCGGGGGGCGGGGCGCGGGGCGGGACGCGGGGTGCGGGGCGCGGGGTGCGGGGCGCGGGGCGGGGCGCGGGGCGCGGGGCGCGGGGCGGGGCGGGGCGTGGGGCGGGGCGTGGGGCGAGGCGGGACGCGGGGCGGAGCGCGGGGCGGGGCGGGCGAGGGTCGTAACGCGAGCGCTCCTTGAAGCGGCGGCGCGGCGCGGGTTCGGGCTGCGTGCATATTAAGGGGCGTGGCGGGGTGGGGAGGGGGGAGGGAGGGGGCGAGGCCGGATCGGGGGCGCGCTGCGCCACTAAATATCGGCTCCGTGCGCAATCGACGCGCGCTATCAGCACGCCCCGGGGGCGGCGCGCTGTCACTTTTATTTTACGGGCGACGCAGTTCGGCCGCCCCCGGGGCACGCTCTGCCGCCCACCCCGCCACCCCCGCCCGCCGCACCCCGCCCCCGCAAAGTTGTAATTGCTCCCGCTAATAGACGGCCGGCGGCGGCGGCGGCGGTGGTCGCGCTCGCGCTGTGATCCCACGCGCCGGCACGCGTCTCGCTGCCCGGCCTCGACCCCGGCGCCTCTCCGGGCTCATCCATTCCGAACGACCACTCCCTCCCTCCCTTCCCCGCGCCGCTGCGACTGCCACGCGCCACCGCCGCTGTACCGGTGCTTCAGGCGGCGCCCTACCCAAGACATTCATCTTCCAAGCAGCAGCAGCATCCGTTTCGCCGTGAACTTCACGTTAGGATTCCATACTAATCCATTTGTTGGAAAAACAATACTTCATATTTCTTGTCTTGTCATTCTTCGGTTATACAGACAGACAATGGTATGTTTTCTCTGCTCCGTTGAATATGTTTTGCGTGACGTTTTTCACTGCTGTCACGTATGAAATAAAAATACAAGACTTGCTAACAATTTTCCAATGAAATTTCATCCATTTCATCATTCTTTGTGTTAGTATTCATCTGTAGGTCGAGAGCTGACGTACTCTATTGCCTTAGAGTGGAAACTTGAAGATCCCGAGTTATGAGCGGTCAAAGAATATTAACCAAATCTGAATAATACAAAAATGTTTTAATGTTAATATTGAATAATATTTGTTGGATGCAAACTCAGCTTCGAAGTTTGAAGTTAACTTGTAGTGACAGTAATATAAAAAATCGATTGTGATATTATATGAGAGAAAGCTCTCCAAAATACTGTTAATTGAATATAACATACTATTTTAATACATGACGGGGTATATATCATGGGTTGAAAATGTGATAGAGTCCTACAAACTTCTCAAAACAATTTTATATTCAGATATCATCATTGGGTGTTTCAAGTAATTTAGCCTTTGAGTAATCAACTGGCACGCCCTGACCACACTGCTTTTTTACATCGTAATGTACCTTGTCCCTAGCCTCACTCCATAACTCCCTGTAGCTCGTAAGCCCCGAGAACTGTCGTCTGCCACTTGTGACTCGTAAGCCGGTGGCGGCACTTGAACATTAGTACAAGGAGAGAGGTTTGGTGCCGCTCACGTAGCAACCCATGAGGTCATTACGGTGATTTCTCCCCATGGCATGCAGACAGCCATATTCATACAGCATCCGGGTAGGAAGTGGTCTGTGAAAAAGTAAAGTGTTGGGAGTACTTCATGGTGGTTAGGATACATCCCATCATGCCACGACACTAAAACATACATCCATGTCCAAGGCGGGATTCAAACTCTCAGACCCCGTAGCTCGTAGCAGCCGTTGTAACATTACGAACCCGGCTTCTTGCATTTAAGTAAATATTTTTCACAATATTTTTGTAAAAGTAACTAACTTGATTATTTGGTGCAATTTATTGAGTCTTAAACTGAATTATTGTTTTCTGAAAATAGGTCTTTATGGCAAATATTCCTGCAAGATCTGTGATATTTTGCTTCCATATATCAAAATAGTCAATAAAAGTCATTAGATGTTTCTTCTTTTCACCCATGAAATGAATCCATAGAAACTTGTCCGTGAACTCTCAATCCCTTATTAGCACCCACCCTTTCCATAGCAGAAATATAACCCGTACTTCGATCCAATTAAATACACTCGAGGAAGCACCGTAAAAACCACTGAATGTGGAAACGGCGCGGGAAATACATGCGCATACTAATGGCTGTCACAGCAGATAGCACTTACATCGTTTCCTTCGGAATCATTTATGGAATTATATTGATGGCGGTAATTATTCACTGGCAATTGTTTGCACGACGTGTGAATGCCTGGCACTTCTATATTTTCGTACAATACTAGCAACACAACATAGAACTTTGGGATAAATGTGAAAATCATATTTCCTGGCACTATTCCAAAAACGTTTCCTAATAATTGTGGGGACCCTATTTCTTTTGCAGAATCGTAACTTCGTCTAATTATTAATGGTAAATATATTGTTTGTTCTCCTTTTGAATCAGCATTATTTCTATTACTTTTGTCTCTATTGAATTTGTGTTCTTCCATTTCCAGCTCTTCGCTTCAACATACCTATTCACATTTTTTCTTGTCACCATATTCCTCACTTAACGCCCTCTCAATATATTTTCCTTTCAAGTGGTATTTTACTGATCTTGTTTGCTGCATTTTAACTTAGATCCTGATTCGTCATTTTATCGTTATTTACTTTGCGTTGTTTATCACGTGCCACTTTACTGCACTTTATTTTACATTAACCAGTTAAACCATTTTTTTATCAAATCAGTATTATTATTGAATGTTTTCCTAAACAACAAATTGGACAGTTTAGTTTTCGTTTTTGTCTTTTTATAGAATTTGTTAATTATATTTTTTGAAGGCGATAATTTTGGACGCGATAATATGTTATCCAGAAGTAGGTATTTTCGGCTCTACATGGCGTGTGAATTCGCAAAGAATAAAATTCAAACGCTTGTTGCCTTCTAAATCCATAATCTGCTATCGACTTTGCATGAAAACCGAGTGAACGCCATTTCAAAAAAACAAAAAAATTACTTATAGAAAGGCATTTCACCGATTGAAAACGTGTAAACGGAAAATATGCGGAAAACGACGGTAAACGCTCAAGCAATTTTTTCGCAGTTAGATTTCAATTATACTTCAGCAAATACGTACGTATATCGATGTATTTCGATCTCGGGAAACGGCGCCGATACGTTTCGAGGCCGGTCTATTAATTGCGCCAATAATCCGATTTTGGATCATCGGTACGTGTTGAAGCACTTCGCACAGCCTCGCCCCCCCCCCCACCGCCTCCGCGCCCCACGCGCGCGCTCGTCGCCGCCGGCGCGGACGCCTTCGCCGCGCGTGGATAGCTGATTATCTCGCAATTCGAGTTGGGAAGTTAATTAATGAAGTTTTAAAATAAAATGCAATCAACGTTCTTTTAATGCCCAGAATTTGTTTTGTACTTAATTTGAGACTAATTAAAACGAATTACGTGTGTTCGCGGCGGCGCGAGGCGCGTGCGCGTAGTCGCTTCCGCTGCTGGTGGGAGTGGTGATGGAGTTTGACGTGGCAGAGATGACGGTGATGGAGGAGGTGGGGATGACGGCAGTATCGGTGTCTGAAAAGATAAGAGGGTCATTGTTATTCTAACTAATGTTATTGCGATGATCCTGCTACGGACATCAATGCCTCAGCAAAGCAGTAGAAGGGGAACAGGGTTTTTACGATGAAGTTGGTGGTGGTAAGGCAAAATAATTCGACGTATATACTTTCAATGGAAGAGGTGAACCGTATCTCATCAACTGTGATACGATTGATAAAAATATTTATTGTACAGAATGACAGCGTACAGTGATGGGGGATACTTCTAACGATTAGTATGGTTGTAGCAGGTAATGGCGGTATCCAGTATTGCGAGTATTGTGACGTGTCGTCGTCGCCGCCGCAACATCTTGAGAGATGAACCTTCGTTTATCGTACCAATTCGAAGAAACATTGTGATACTCCCTCCGGAGGAAATAATTTAACAGCGTTGGTTGCGGAGGAATCCAGCAGTAGGATTGTGATACGATTTCTTTCCGTGTTCTTTCCCGCCCGTCTGCTCGGCGGAGGCGCCTCCTCGCACGTGTCGACGCGAGCGGAGGCCGGGTGAAAAATGCCCCGCCCCCTCGTAGGGCGTGTGAAAGGGGTTCATGCAAAAACAGCGCGGCTTCCGGGCGCGGGACGCAAAAACGCGTGCTGGCGCCTGTTGACGAGAGATCGCGTCGCTTAGCGTCGCCGCAGACAACGCGCGGCGTTTTCCTCGCCCTTTCCGCCAGCGGCGGAGGGAAGATACGTGGTTAGGCGGAAGAGCGGGCCTGATGGCCCGAGTCTCGCCACATAAATAAAGTCATTATTATTATTATTATTAAGATGCCTGCGCTGCGAAATAGCACTGGCACTTGAAGTGAAGGAGCGAACTTGTCGACTCTCTGCTTTCGACGCCGTTATTATTATTATTATTATTATTATTATTATTATTATTATTATTATTATTATTATTATTATTATTATTATTATTATTATTATGTGTATGTGTATGTGTATGTGTTAGTCATTTTGGGTTGATTGTCGGACTTTGCCGGCTAGCTGACGGTGTCTCCATGTCTGGGCTTAGTTTAATTCCCATGCTTGGAGAACGTAGCGAAAGCACAAAATGACTAAGTAAAATCACGTATAGTTGTTCGGGTCAGAAATAAAATCTGACTGCCACAGTCTGATCTGCATGCGGACCCGCTGCTCGTGAAGTCAGACCTGGATTTTGCGTTAAATCATAAATATCTAGTGCTGTGAGCGAGGAAAGTTATACTATGTGTGAGCGTTTATTTTCAAACAGTATGCTCGCATTGAATCAGAGCAATCCTTCTGATTCCCCGTGCCACGGACGGCGAATACCCAGACGAGCTAAATCTCAAAAATGAAATGGAAGGTCTTGAAAGATCTCATTTTGAGATTGCAGTGTGAGAATGATAACTTACAGATTCTATTCGGAGACCTCGTGTGTCAAATTTGAAGGACATAGAATGCACATTTTCCGAGCCCTGCCCCATCGATGGTTTGGGAAAATTTTACAATGACTTTGTGTGAATACAAAAGCCCTTCATATATATATTCAAGTTAAAATTATTCGCAAAAAGTTCTAGAAGTTACCTTTCTCATGATCATTTGTAAATATTCATTGGGTATTAGGCATGAATTAGAGACTTTACAAAATAAAGAATATATGCTTAATATTATTCTACTATTCATTATTATTATTATTATTATTATTATTATTATTATTATTATTATTATTATTATTATTATTATTATTATTATTATTATTACTCTCTTACTACAGGATTTTTTGGATTAATCCACTTGAGAAATGAAGTAAATATAATCCTGTACCTTCACGAATAAAGACAAGTTGCCATCGCCACTTCATTAGCTTCCATTGTAAAAATAAAAACTTACTGATGTTACTCACAAATTTCACGCAGATGTCTATGCTCTCGCCAACTATAGACAGCAAACCTTGCTTCGCACCTTCGGGACCCATTTCACAAAACGAACAAGAATCATTCTTTTTTCGCGCGCGGATATGCCTGAATTCGACTCACTAGATAATTTGGGAGTAACCGCGCGCCGTGGCCTTCGCCCTCACTCGCGGTCGCCCCGCCGAGTGGTGCGCCTCACGCCCAGTGGTGCGTGGGCCGCCCGCAACTCGCGCCTCGAAGCAACAGAGGGGCAGAGACCGCGGGAAGGAAGGGGCGCAGCGCAGAAACGTCAGTGGCAATGGTGGCGGTGGAGATGGAGACAGAGGCTGGCGGCCAGTGAGGACATGGTCGAGGGCAAGGGAAGGTCCGTGCGGACGGCGTGGGGGAGGGCGAGGGGCCTGAGCGGCGGGGGTCGTGAGGAGTGGGAGAAGCGGGGGGCGTGGGCGGCTGAGAGCGTGGGCGACGTGGATGTGTGCGGCGTGGGCGTGGGCGGCGTGGGCGTGGACGGCGTGGGCGTGGCAGCGTAGTTATGAGCGGCGTGAGCGTGGGCGGGACGGCGGGGGCGGTGGGGGCGTCGGGGTGGGTAGTGGGGAGCGGAGGCTGGGGCGATTGGGGGCGGGGGCAGCTGGAGCCGCGAGGGTGTGAGCTGTGGAAGAGTGAGTGGCAGGGGCGTGAGCGGTGGGGGGCGTGGTCGGTGTGGGCGTGCCGGCGTGGGCGGGGCGGCGAGGGTGGAGCGGCGAGGGCGGGGGCGACGTGGTCCGTGGCGGTGGGGGGCGTGGGCGGGGGCAGCTGGGGCGCTGAAGACGTGAGCTGCGGGAGAGTGAGTGGCAGGGGCGTGAGCGGTGGGGGGCATAGGTGGTGTGGGCGTGGCGACGTGGTCGCGGCGGCGTTGGCGGGGGAGACGTGGGCCGTGGCGGTGGGGGGCGTGGACGGGGGCAGCTGGGGCCTGGGCTGCGGTAGAGTGGGCGGCGAGAGCGTGAGTGGAGGGGGGCGTGGGCGGTGGAGGCCTGGGCAGTGGGGGCGTGAGCGGCGGGGGCGCCTTGCCGCGGGACGAGCGGAAAAGGACCTGCGGGAGCGCGTGGGCGAAGAGAAGAGGCATTTCCCGAAAGTTTAAAAAAGTAGATCCACCTGGTTATTGCGCCCGGCTCTTCAATTTGAAGTTTATGATCTGCGCTTTTTGTTCGGAACATCCTCCCGTAATGCGGGGCGCGTCATTCGAGGCGAGCCGTCTCGAGGTGCTTGCGAGCGGAGAGGAGCCGTTCCGCTCGTATCGTAACTTTTTCTTTCGGGCGGAGCGCCGGGGGCGGGGCCGCGCGATGCGATGCGAGGCGCTGGGCGGGGGCCGGTGCTCAAGAGGGAATGGCAGGGAACGGTAAATAGAGGGAAGAAGGAGGAAGACTGGTTGAAGGTGGCACATGGTGTGTGAAGAATGTCGTCAAAGAATATTATAAACCATCGTAAAAAGTGAGGAAAAGAATGTTACGTTGTAGTTATGTCACGTCTAATGGTAAGGGTTTCTCCGAAATGAAGTGAATTAATGTGAGCAAATGTATTCGATTATTAACTAATAATAATTACAGAAGAAATGCAGCGGGTTAATTAGATGTTCAGTTCAAAGTTTGCCAAGTAATATTTTAAATAATGAAATTTATCAGGGAAAAAGTACTGTATGGTGAACTACGGAGAGGCAAACAATCGATGCATTCAATCGATGAACGATTGAAAACGTATTACAAGTAGAGTGAGAAACCAATAAAAAATAATTCGCAGAAACATAGACGTTGGAGTGGAGCAGTATAAAATAGGAGAAGCAGAGACAAAGCATCAATAAGTAATGACACCCTAAGTGGAAAAAGCTAACCACCATGTTGGTGACAGAAACGTACTCGAATAGTTGCGAGTTATTTGAAAGGAGAACATGAATTGTTTAAAAGGAGACGCTTATCCGAGAAAACAGGTGGCTACGAAACGGAAGAATACTATCTTAGATACGGCATCTTAGAGCTTATCCCGACTGGGGCGGTGCCCCGCTGTTGGGAGAGTCCTGGTTAAGGGGAAACCCTGCTAGCCGACGGTAGGTCGGCGCCGAATCTTGCCATCCAGCGGGTGAAGATCACCGCCATCTTCCGAGGGAAAGCATGCACAACAATTACGGGACAAATTACCTCTGTAGTTGACGCGCCCGGAATCACTTACTCACCAACCACCACGAATGACGTGACGAATGACGAGACGACCGACGAGACGACCGACGAGACGACCGTCTGGACGACCGTCTGGACGACCGTCTGGACGACTGTCGGACCGAGAGGAGACGGAGGAGGCCGCTGGGGTGCGGTCAGCGAACTCGGGCCTTCCGCACCGCCGCCGCCGCCGCCGCTTGCCGCGTCCCCCGCAGACCCGCAGTCACAATAAGACGCGAAGAGAGCGCTCGTAAAGCAGTCGCGCTGGTTCCGTCCGTCGCTCTGGAGTAGCGCAATGCGCTTTTAAAGACACTACACTTCTCATGGGGAGCACTTACGAGGCTTGCGTGCCTTCACATTCGTATTATCGACGGCAACAAGTATTTTCTATTTCATTGGGGACGAGAATGTAGTCGATAAGGTTTGTGTCATTCTTTATTATTTTTTATCAAATAATGCAGGGTTAATTTTAGATGGTCGAATTTGTGAAGAATCCTTTGTATAGGTTGTCGTAAAATGTTGGACATAAAAATGTGTCCATACTAATACAATTAAGCATCATTAGTGACATGTCAGCATTTTATTTTTATAGAATCTACCGTTGGTCGGCAATTGAATTCATCCGAACGTTTCTCTGATTAGTGATTGCAATTTACATTGCTTTCAAATGAATGATAAAAATGTTTCTTATTTTGCCATTATTCACTTGTGTTACTTCTGAAAGATATGATTGATTGGGCAGTTAAATTGGTTAGATTTTTACCACTTTCAAATTCTTGCCATGACTTGGCGCTCCAGTGAAGTATGATTTATATGCTGAAGAGTTTGATAATAATTCTCAGCATTTTATTCATTTTTTGTTTTTTACAAGCACTGAAAGTTTATTCCTAATACACCAAGGTGTAAATAAAACTTCAGATTTATTTTAAGTGAGGATTTTTCCTTTGTTCGTTGTGTGGTATTAGATACTCTATATCCGATGTACATTCAACGCTCAACATTGTGAATACAAAAGGGAGTTAGGAGAAGGTTGGTCTTTCTGGACATTATTTTCCCCAGTTCATCGTCATAATGCGGTTTCTAAACGGTCTTTTCAAAAGGGCCGTAACAAAGTTTTACCGTGGCGTAAAGGCTATGCGTTTCCGTTTTAAAACTTCTCTTATCAGAACCAACTCGTTTTCAGAAGTAAAAGAAAAATATATCGTAAAGAAACGTTCTTTATACGGACTGTTTTACTCGCAACTCGGGAAAAGATTAATGAACCGGTAGACATAAACAGTGTATTCCTGAATTGTTTACAAAACAACAGTGACGAATAGCGTGTGGGGAAGAAAAAGAACTGAATAGAAGACAAAATTACGAAAATGAAAATATTAAATACAATAAAATTATAAAAACACTCTTACAGGTATTTTTATATCAATAACAGAAATATTATTTAAGTATTAATTTGCTTGTAGTATTCGGTGACTGAAGTTGACAGATTAATGAAATTTCTTTTAGCTTTTAGCTCTAGAGCGGAAAAGAGAAAAAAGGTATGCATATTTTTTAGCTTGAAATATACACATTCCTCAATAAATTGTTGTTTATTGCACATTCACATTTATGAAAATTGGAAACTGTTGAGCGAGAAAAAAATAAAAGGTCCAAAAGGAAATTCGTTCTTCTGTTAAATAATCCATGCTTCTACGTTTGGTGCTCATCCCCTTCCTATGCCATTATTTGTTTTTTCATGACATTAGAGATGGGGGAAAAGGAAATTTAAACAGTGGCCAAGAGTCAGACCATTTCTTCCATACACGTATGCTGCATTCTGCTCTACGCCTTCGAGATTACCGCAGCCTCCAATAATTATTTTACATTAAAAACGGCGTCCCCACTCCATGCGCACTTTAATACTTTTAAGCCAACTAGCTGTAGAAACATTTCCACTTCTTTTATTCCGTGAGCTGCACTAAGCGGGAAGAAAGCAACGACTCGTTATTTACATCTTTAATGAACAGGGCGTAATAGCGAGTAGGGGGGAGGGAGCGGGCGGCTCGTTTTTATTCCCGCTCCTCGCGCTGCCTTTGCCCCTTCCCGTACGCTGCGGAGGCTATTACGGATGTTAGCAACGCACGCGGCCGCAGCTCCGTGCGGTGCGGTGTGGCACGGGATAGTGCGGTGTGGCGCGGTGCGATGTGGCGGAGGACGATGTGCGGTGCGGTGCGACGTGGTCGGGACAGTGTGGTGCGGTGCGGTGCTGTAAATGGGTCCTCGGAGAGAGGGTTAACAGCCGCTGGCTCGCCCATCGCTCTCCGCTGCCGGCTGCTGGCTGTGCAGGCCCCGCGCCGGCGCCGCCTCCGCTCGCTTTTCGAACGCGCTCACCTGCTCCGCTTCACACCCCAGAGTGCGCTGCCTTTCTCAGTGCTGTTTTTGCTCCCTGCGAGATTCTTTTGACTCGTGGGGTTGGTTAAGCTCTAAGAGCGTGTGCTTTGCGCATAGAACGAAACGAAGTAAATAAAGTTTTTGTTTTCATTGTGGGGAAGTTGATGGTTGACGTTTCTGGACTTACTGTCGTTTCAACTCCTGAAAACTTTAAGTACAATACGCATAATTAGTCGTTGGACTCTTATGAGTCGTCTTCCCTCTAGTGCTGTTTAAAGGGTAGTTTTACTACTCTCACGATCATAAAATAATTCCTGTTGAAGAAGACCCGGAATTCTTTTTTTTATCCGTTCGTCTTTTCACGGGGATCGAGTAAACCCTTTTTAATTTTCATCATAGTTCACGCAAAGTGCATCGTTCCAGCATTGAGTCAGCTGGTAGTGATCACTGTGAAACTTGTCAAACGAACGATGATTCACAGTGATCACTACCAGTAATGGCACGTTTTCAGAGCTCACCAAAAATGTTTATTTTAAGCATTAACGGGGCGTAAACTTGTAATCAGCATGTAGGAGTGGTTGAATTCTACGTGATATATAGTTAAAGCGCTAATCTGATCGTAAACATAAGAGAGTTGAACAGCTGTCTTATGAATATAATAAATTAATCGCCCAACAGGCTATGCATGCGTACTACTTGCAGTGAAGGAAACCCTGTCGATCGTCCTTATTGTTCATCAAATGTGATGTTTTATCTACCTTAATTACATAATGAATTAGTTGATATAAAAAATTTAAATAGAGCCCTGGAACCGTAAACAGAAACATTCTTACATCTGATTTTTTTATTCGTTTGTGATTATTACAACAATGTGACTCTCGTGATTATTATAATTTAGAAGCTACTATTAGTATTGCATATGATTCACTATGCAATTAATTAAATTACTCATTAACCTCTGCGTTTGCCAAAAGAGGACTTTTGCCTAGTTGCTATTAGGAAACCTTTATGCTACCAAAGACAAGTTGGTTGAGCAAGTTGGTTGGTAGCAATTTTCCCTGTCACTTCACCAGCCTGTCGTAACAGAAGTGCATTTTGTTTCTCTGTACTGTGTAAATTATTGTATTTTCTCCTGACTGCGTCTCTAGAAGGTGTTCTGTAATTATCAATTGATACAGTACATTAACTGCGCCTGTCTCAGTTTTGCCTTCTTGTTTCCTTCGAGTTCTCTTCGGGAGTCAGCAGAGGTCGAGAAAGCTTCTCTCTCGTTTTCTCCAATTCCAAATTAATTAGTTCAAATGAAACGCTCCGACGGACGACTGCAATTCCAGTTGAAGAGACACTCTTCTGACGACCGTTTTATTCTCTCATAATGTCAAATATTGCCGTCGTTCAAATGAGATCAAAAAGAACGAGAATGCTTCGATATCTCTGTTATTTTCCTCACATTTATACTCGTACATGCTATATCACAATCGCTTACCTTATTTTTCTAGAAATCTCGCTGAAAAAATCTCTAAAACAGTATTTGTGCAAATGTCAATTGAAGCGTATGACGTAAAATATATGTTCAATAAACGGGATTAATTTACGCGCCACTACTATCTGCTCTGCAATTTCACATCCTGCTTCGCGTGGAGAAACATTCTGACAAACAAACGTTTTATAAAAACGTGGCACACACATTTTATGTCAAATAACGCTTTGCCAAGCGAAGTATCGCTTCGGAGATTATCGGGCTTATTTAGAAAAAAGTGTTGATATGAACACAATTCATGGGCTCGCCTGTATTGTAACGCCAACACACATTATTCAACTTGTTGTATTTATTTAGGGATCATCTCTCCAGGACTCCACTCGAGCTTGTAAAAACATGTATATGATAAGAATGCTGAAAGCAAATAAATAGTCAAGTAAAAGGGTTTGTGAATAAAATATCATTTATTATAAAAGGATACACGATTAAGAGGTTGAGTCCTAAATAAAACTATGTCTTTAAAGAAATGTTGGAACATGAAACGTTGGAATATGGCTATTTAAAAACAGTTCATTAAAAAATGTATCAATATTTTTTCCCCATTTCTATTTCATTCATCTAAATGATATGATAATCATAAATATTCTCCTCTTACATTCATTCTTGTTAAATACCAACAAGTGTTCCTTCTCAGACTGGTATCTCTGTGTTCTGCTACTTTTGATCGGAAATATTGCCTTATTTACAAATTATTAATGCAATAATACCAGAATAATTACTGTTGTGATAGACAATTTTATTGCTTTCATTGGAAAACGTTTAATACCTCTTGCAACAGAGACAGGATTTCTAGCTATGAGCCTATTGATACCGGAGCATATGAAACTCGTATAACCAACTTCCAGGAATTTTAGTCGGTTAATTTAATTTTTAATATTTATTCCTCAGTTGTAAAATACTATGACTTTAGCTCTCTTGCAAAACTCTTTTCACTGCTCTGCTACAATGACAGCGCACTTGCACATTTCTAACATGAAAACACTGACCAAAAAAAAAAAAAACATTTCTGCCAATCTATAAACAATGGTTTTTCTTGGAACAATTTCGAGGTGGTTGCAGTGTTATCCATGAAATTCACTAACTCAAATAAAACCCCCAATCAATATTGATTGAACCCCAACATACATTTAAACTAGTTATATTATTTTTTTGTTTTCGTATGGGTTAACTTGCGGGGAAACTGCCCGTAGGCAGTGTTCCGCACCCGAGATTCGACCCAGGCTTCCTTCGAAGCCTACCCCCGACGCGGGTCTGGGGACTTTTATCTAAGCAGGCGCACCTCGTGGGCAGTCCCGTCTACGCCTGGGATTTGACTCTCACTTTCTCCGCCAGATGTCGGGCTCAGTTAACTATATCCGAACTGTCTGGTCGGGAGAAAGTGAGATCTCGTTAGGGCGAGATGTTGTCGGAGGGATTTTAATTTTGCCGGGCATCCTGCCAGGGTTCTTTTACATGCCACAAGAGTGACATGGCTACTGTGGATTTTCCGCCCTTCGAAAATCCGGGTTCCTTGGCCGGGATCGAACCCGCGCACTGGGGGCTCAGAGGCCAGTAAGCTAACCCCTCACCCACCGAGGAGCCATATTTAAACTAGTGGTGCTACAGAATGGCACAGACTTTCTCGTATTAGTTTTCTATGTTGTTTGATCTGGGCTAGCTTTTTGATCTTGCCCCTCCCTCTTCCTATCTGCGATCTATCGCCACCCAATGTACAGGTTTTTGAAATGTTCTCAATTTTTCGATTTCCTAAAGGTAGATCCGAAATATTGCTTTAAGAATATTACAGAAGAGTAAAACCTCGTCCTATAAGGAAACTTCCAATGAGAACAAATTTAATTTGAAGGAAAAATCTCTATCTTCAATTTTGTAGTGGTAGGAATATGCCGAAAAATTTTCACTGGCACAATTTTCGAAAATGCACATTTAACAGTGAAAATAGGACCAAAGTTACCTTTATAAGTGTATTTAACACTATTCTTACAAAAAAATTTAAAAATACAAATTGGAGCCATTTTGAGAAAATTTTGAAAATTTGAGAGCCATTTTGAGAAAATTTTGAGGCTTTTTGTAAAGTAGCCTAAAAAATTAATGAATATTATTCGAAATGGCAGAGCTTCGAGTGAGACCAGATTGACAGCGGAGTATTCAGTTTGGAAAAAAAAAGCGCTACGAATAGTTTAGGAGCTAGTGTTGTTCACAGACGCACAGATGGGCAAACAGGCGGAAGGGCGGACGTTTTGAAAAAAACAACACTATTTTGGTATCAGAGGTTCCAACAACATGTATTTCCGCTGAAATCACGAAATTAATTTTCTGCGGTATTATATAACTTTTTCTATAATACGTATATTACAATGTATATACGTATGTATAGAAGAAAGTAAAAACATATAGTTTCTCTCTTTCAGTAGAATTAGAGATACATGAAAAGTTGACCAACGGCGATTTGTAATCGCACGTTTTCTCACTGAAATTATTTTCCATTTATTAATTTAGACATACTATTTGTATGAGTATATGTGACGATGGGAGCAGCCACAATACTAACAACACTATGCACGCTAAAATCCTCGTTCTTGCGTAAAATGTGGTTTTGAGGCACAGTGGAAACAGCATTAGATATGTTCAGCGGGACGTCTGGAGACGCTAACCAAGCTAGAAACTGCATGCGCACGAAAAATTAAAGCTCTTCCGACATCTTGGAATGTGGAATATGCCTCTGAGAATTGTGAAAACGTGATGCCATGGTAACAATGATCCATTCATCGATAAATACATTTCATATTCTTAATAAAGTAAAATTGAAATATGACTTTAAGAATGTTATAGAACATTAAAAACTCTTGCTCTAAATGCAAAATTTCATTAAAAATTTAGAAGCCGTTTAAAAAATGTCGTTTGACCGTTTCTGAAAACGCAATTTTGAGCTCAGTTTCAAAGAAAAGTTTTGATTTTTCGAGAAAGGTAATAAGACGTCATTTTAAGCACTTATACTTATAAATACAATAATGTGTGTAAGTTCCGTAATTTAAATATTAATGACGTGATAAATATATAAAAGAACCTATATTTCTGTAACTTTTGAAACAATTAAAAAAGTACATCAATATACCGTTGGTATCATGTGATTCAGCGCATTTAACATTTTGGGTTATTGTTAAGTCCCCAAAAACTTAAAATGTACGTTTAAAATTCCAGGAGTCATCAGTCATTCCATCAATTGATCAGGGAATATCAATTTTGGTGAAAATTGAAATCCGCTTGAAATCCGCACAATTGGTGAAATTGTTTATCCGCTATCTTCTTTCAGACAGGCAAACAGAAAGGATGAACAGAAGTTATGCCCTAAATCAATTTTTCGGTAATGTGGACCCTTAAAACGTTGATTCTGACAACAGAACGTGTTAGAGGAAGTAATTTCCTACAAATGTGAACAAGAATTATCCACTTTTTGGGCATCAGGGACCTACAGTCTCTACCTCTGGTATTCGCTGCAGCAATTCATAATTTTCTGTACACTACGTATGTAGTATGCGAGAAAGCGATCGTCGATGCCTCTGAGAAAATATAGTTTAAAAGTTATTAAAATGTGCCAAACTTTTATGAAAATGGACAATATTTCGAAAATCTGTTAATATTATTTGACAATCTCATATTGAAAAATATATTTCGTCGATCACCGACTTATTTTAATCGCAGAATAATATTATTATTGAGAAATAATTTAAATGTTGAACATCTACGTTTGAAAATTTTCTCCTAGCGGAACCACGGTATTTACAGTGAAAATGTTCAGAAGAGTGAATTTTTTTAGCACATGCTCTTCCACTAGAGCCTCTGGGAGCACTTTAGAGACTGCAACAGTTCCCCCGCTGTTGATTGTCGCAGCCACTGCGGCCGACAGCTAGCCAGCCAGCCGGCCTGCAATCCCTAGGTGCAAAGTGAACGAGCTACTATGTTTGTCTCCGGGTCTCGGGTCCGGGTGTGTTTGCGTAGCAAATTGTGAGCGTTCCACGTTATTACACGTAATCTATTATATTAGCGCGCGGGGTTGCGCGTGTAAACGGTGGTCGCATCGACCGGCGACCCGCTGGGCGCGCGCGCGTGGCCACGCATGCCGCGACCGCTGCACGCGTGACGGGTGCGCGTCCGCACGCCTCGTGCCCCTCCCCCCCGCCCGCGCGGTTACGGGGTCGTCAAAAAGAGGCACTCCATTTGGAATTGCCTGTACCGAATGAGGAACGCCGACTCTTACGACCCCGGTTATGATATTCAAACACACGCGGCGGTTTTCAGAGATTTTACTCGTGTGAAAACGCGTTCGCAGCGTAATTCCTCTGGCCCTCAAAACAAACATCAACGCCAGCTGGCTTTGGAATCGGGCGAAAGGGGAGGTGGAGGGGGGAAGGAGAGGTGCCGCATTGATCGCGCAGACAACGAGCCGCCGAACGGTCGTAAAAGGCTCCTCGTATCTGGCACGTCGTCTCTTGTCCACATACAAGGTTTCAGTTACAGTGACAGGTGTGGGAGTTGCGGCGCGCTGGTGGATTTTTACGAGCAACGCGGTCACGCACCTTTTCTCCTCACAAGTGGGTGTGGTTAAAAGGAAACTCTTCGCGTTGCATTTCGTAATAAAAGAAAGGTATTGGGCAGCAATACCATCACCAATGTACTGATGGATATTTTAATAACGCGAGGCCATACGCGTCAATACATACATGAGAGACAAGGGGGCAAACAACCATGCCCAAGACGGGACCCGAACCCACGATCCTTTGGACCGAAGTGCTGAGACGGTACACGCTCTTACCCACCTCGACCATCCAGGTCGTCTATTCAATTTTTATACGCTAATATTTTTTAAGGTTTACATTTCTTTCGATTTGTATATTTTGTTTTGTAAACATCTTGAAAGAAAAATATCAAAATGATTGATAAATCTTCCCATAAATACTCCTTTTTCTATGACAAACACTACAGTTAAAAAATTAAGTTTCAGAGCGTCTTGCTTTTGAAACGCTGTAGAAAAAGCATACTGATTCTTTTTATTTTGTGATCTTTGAATGCAGAGAATAATGGCGAGGGCGATGTTGTATGCAAGGAAAGAAAATAAAAGAGTCAAATGTAAGAACGAATGCCAGAAGGGCTCAGTATTCAGAGTGACTGCAGTAAATCGACAAATATAAATAGTCTAACAAGTATTTTTCTGTTAATACTGGCTTAATTGGGGAATTAGGGAATTCATTCTTATTCTTGATATCGATAATCTTAGTTTACGTAAGAATCCTACAGGTGTATTGATGATTAATAAAAACATTTTTCTTTTTGAATTTACGTGTTTACCCTCTCCCTTTCAAATTTTAATAGAGCTGTTAATTTTCGGATATTGTACTTCAATTTTACATGTGAGACTAATTTCCGCAATGGGAAAATTTTCGTGTCGATGTAGCCAATATTATTGAGAGGGTGGGCAATAAATGTGAGATACACATGTGAAGTACTCTGAATGCAATAGAAGATGTGAATGTGGAAAGACAGAAAAGCTGCTGGTACAGAAGTTACGCAGAGTTAAATAAAGTGAAGAGTCGTTTGAGGGAGAGGAAACCGTGAATTATTAAAGTCCACGAAAAATGTCGGCAACTACTAATCAAAATTGGGGAGGAGGGGGGAATTAGTGTTCGAAGGAGGGCGGAGGAGAGAATTCAGAGAAAACAGTAGAGAAAACAGGAAGATATCGAAGTTAAGAGAGGTGAGTAAATTGAATCAGCTCCCATTGGAGTAGCGTTAAATGTGATGCAATTTACTGTATGTAATTAGTTTGAATATCATTGAACGGATTGATCTCAACCTGAAGGAACTAAATTTGTCATACGCTAGAGCAAAATGGCCTGCTGTACTCTTACTTCTAATCACCAATACCAAATTTCCAGTACTTGTCATTTGGCAACGTCAGTCTATATGATTCGATTAATTTTCGATAGGCTGCACCACTTCTCCAGAAGAATGCTGAGTAACGGATTTTGACGTGCGGAAACCCTCGCGTGTAGGATACGAAGAGATCTCGTGCGCTACTAAAGGTGGCGATGGGCACGGGCCAGCGACCAGCGCCGGCCGGGAAAGGCAAATCTGCGACGATTGCGTGGGCGGCGAGAGGAGCGTTGGGCACCGAGGGGGAAAGAGAGAGAGAGGGAGGGAGGGGGAGCGGAAGAGCGCGGATCGCAGCGCGTGCCGTTTCGCGGATCGCTCGCGCTGAATTAATTACGATGCGCGCGCCAATGAAAAAGGCGTCTGCGTCGCCAGTGCGATGCCATCGGCGCTGATGCGATCAACGCTCGCCGCCGGCAGCCCCTCCCCCTCCCCCTCCTCCCCCTCCTCCCGCCCCCTTGCGCCTGCGAGTAGCAGAGCTGCTGCGCCGGAGGTGTGTCCCGCTAAAGGCAACAGCGTGTGTGTGCGCGCGCGCGCGTGCGTGTGTGTGTGTGTGTGTGTGTAAGTGCTTAATGTGATGCAGAGCGCATGAGCTGCTTGAGGGGGATGGTGGGTGTATGGAGCAAAATAAACCAGATGCTCGAAATGGGGAATGATCGTATTAGCATAAATAGGGAAACTGGTGGAAGCAAATTAATATCCGCATCGTACAAACCTGTTTGGAGTCTGGAATGGAAAATAATTTCTTTGTGCTCCGAGAACTTAGCTATAGTTTTCATAGCCCGGATAGAAGCCTCGATCCAAGCGAAGTGCTAGGATCACACGTGCCCCTACAGCGGAATGACTGTTGTGAGGTGTGGGAAGACTGCAGACGTTTCCTTGTCCACATGTATTGTTTTGGTCATACTCTACATTCGTCGATGAGCTGGGCAATGTATCAAAGGAATCTTCCGCGCTTTACAAGACTTTTCTGACTCACATTTGATGCACTAGATTTTATTGATTTTTTCACTTCTGATTTTAAATAACACAATTTGGAGATGGATTACATTTTCAATATTGTTAATTACAGCAGGGTATATTTTTGTTTGCACTGCAATTAAAAAATGAAAACGTGAAATAAAATAATACAATGCACTTTTTTCTCTGAATTGCGGGGTTAAAAAACGGCCAGATAAAGAACAAAATTTAGATTATAGGGGACAAATTGAGACGGATCCGTGTGTATGATAGCGACAAGGCAGAAAGGACGAAATGTAATTTCTGAGAATTTCGAGAAAACCATTTATCTCTCCAAATGGATGGAATATCTCAAACATTTTCACACAATTATTCTAAATGTACTGAATAATTGTAATTGTCTCTGCAATACTAGTACATTTACGTTGCCAACTCAAGGCTATTCTCCTTTATACTCGCTGATACAATGAACTTGTTCTACTTACACACACTATTTTTAATGCAAATAAAAAGTCAAGAACCACATGACTCTGCAGCGCCCACTTGTCGTAAGTAAAATACCGATCGATTCGATGGCAAGGGCTAGAGCAACAACAGAAAGGACGACGAGAAGGATGGAAAGGTGGTGGCGAGGGGGGGGGGAGAGAAACGGAGAAGGTGAGAATTTCTGAATAATGAGGACGATCGCTTTGACTTTCAAAGGACGGTCAAAACACTGGTTGTCGACGCCCAAAAGCAGAGAGCAGAGTTTGGTGAGGCAGAAAGAAAAATGAGTGTTGAGAAATCACTGGAGTCAAAGAACAAGCTTTTCTGGAAATGGACTGGGAGGCATGTTGTTACATAGTGGCAAAGGTGAAGGAAAGAAATCACTTTCAGCGAGCAAGTTGATAGGGTACGTGAAAAAGTGCTTGAGAGGAGACTGAGCAAGAGGAAATTTGCCATGCCTCTCTCGTGAATTATTAAGTGTAAAACAGGGTTTCCTTTCAGCAACGGTTGTACTACTTAAACTTGTAATACTTAAAGACGAGTCTCTGCATTGTGTCCAAGTCTCCAACGTGGATGATCCTTTCGCTTTCTTAAAACAATGTCTATTTTTATCAATTATTTACCTTTTCGTTTTATATTCACAGACTGCTTTGGGTTATTTCGACGGCTCGTAAAAAAATGTCATTCATGGATTCTTTTACATTTCCTGTCTCATAACGAACGCGATTTAGGCGACCATGATTTAGTTGATTATATGGAATAAATAGCAATTTGCTTTTGACACGATTCATTAAAACATCTACGCTTTACGCGGGTTTCAAAACCAAAACCGTAGTGCAGTCAAATCTTTGCTAATTAGATTGCAAAGCGCTAATTACCAAAAATTAAGAATGGATACATGTGTAGAAACTACCACATCTATTGAAGAATGTGGTTGCTTCGCATTTTATTAGCCGATAAATATCGGACCGGCAGCTCCCTTGAGAATATACCTGATGATGACGCACATGCAGTCAATGAGGTATTGAAAATAGCTATCGCGCGTCATGTTCGCTTGGAAAATCAAGATCAAATTAATTCCCGGCGGGGGAGATGCGATAAAATCGGTGTCCGCACTAATAAAACCCGCTGCGGCCGAACGCGTTGGCGCAGGCGTTGGGCAGTGGGCAGGGCAGAGGGCGACTGAGGGCGTGCCAACGCGGGTCGCTGGCGTGCAATCTGTTTCGCGCCGATGGCGGCCGCGTGGAATGTGAGAAGGGGAGGGGGTTACAGAAATGTAGATCGCAATTGAATTTTACAGTAAATACTAGGTCGAAGAAAGTACGAGTCCACTTTTTATTGGAATTTCACAGACCGCGGTGGAATCTGGAAAGGCTATCCCGACGCCAGGCGTTTTTCAATGCGCAGTTCTCTGTGCATTCTTTATTGAACGGAACGTGTGA
Organism: Teleogryllus occipitalis; assembly: GCA_011170035.1. NCBI lineage: Eukaryota > Metazoa > Arthropoda > Insecta > Orthoptera > Gryllidae > Teleogryllus > Teleogryllus occipitalis. The sequence goes on from BLKR01010347.1 coordinate 57,730, forward strand.
TAATTTTAATATATAAATAATGCGGTTTGGTAAAAAGATGGTAAGTTTTATTTATCAGTAAAATTGCAAGGTCGATGTTTTGTTTAAGGGACAAGCTTTCTAATATATTTAACGTAATTAGGTGCTGATGGGAGTGTTTACAGGAAACCCGATATTGAGGAAATTGGTCTGTGACATGGAGAATTATTCAATGAAACTGATGCATATAATGAGGAACAACAAGAAATGAGCGTGTCAATGTGTCAATCATCAAGTCTACATTTCCATAACAGAAAGCAGCTCATTTTATAATTTAGAGGAATAATATAATTTATATTGTATTTAATGATCTTTTTGAGACCTTTCTTAACATACGATATTGATATAAGAACGATTTTTCGTAATTCCAACTCAGTTTTTTGTTGGTTATGAAATTTTTTAAGTGAAAATTATTTTCTGGGAAATGGGTTTTTCAATCTCTTAATTAAGGACGAAATGAGATATTTTATGGCTGGAAAAGCGATTTGAGGAAGTGTAAACGTTTTAAATGCTAATAACTGTATAAAGATATCGTGAGATTTATTTTATTTCCACATTACTTTAATATTAATTGTTTCAATTAATTTCTTAATTTTTTTTATTCAGTAACTAATAAGTGTGCTTGTTTTCAAATAAATTAAGAAAGAGAGAATGGGTTTTTATTCATAATCAAATATATCTATTTTTCATTTGCTTTCTCATTGGGTATTTTGGTGAAATAATAATAATAATAATAATAATAATAATAATAATAATAATAATAATAATAATAATAATAATTAATAATAATAATAATAATAATAATAATAATAATAGAATATTTATTTTTCATCAAATTTGTTGTAGGTCCTAATAAGTCAACTGACTTAACATCAGGTGCCCATAATTACATAAATAGTACAGTATTTTTTTAAACATTTATAACATTTACATACCATAATTTTACAATAGCATTGACACGATCAGAGGAAGATTTTTGTCATTCTCAACACAAAATCTTTTCTTAGATATTCTTTTACTACAAGTTTAAAATGAAACTTTAAAACATGTAGCACTCCTAATTGAAGCGGCAATTACAATACTGGGTTGTACATTAATGTTATCTACCATGATTATAGTTATGGTTAACATCTAGAATATATTTTGAGCGTATTTGCAGATATAACAAAAGAAAAAAGATAATAATAATAAATGATAATGATCACTATAGTTGCGATTGTGGATTTTTAAATCATAAACCTGGAGAACCTTGAAGGAACTCATATCGTCCCCCTCATTCTCCCCATGGGGAGAGTGGTATTTGAACTCCCGACTCGGAGAAGAGCTCCAGATCGCTGCAGGTGACGGTAGAGCACACGTGCCCGGCGCCGCGACCTTTGCACTGTTGGACGCGCGCGGGGGCGAGACAGCCGACGAGCCTTCACGCGCACAAACGGCTGCTTCCTCCGCCTCCCCAAGCCCCACTCCGCCCCGCTCCATCCCGCTCTGCCCCGACCCATTCCATCCCACCCATTTTGGCCCCATCCTGCCCTGCTCTACTCCATCACACTTTGCCCCATCCCGCTCCGCCCCGCTCCGTTCCACCCCGCTTCGCCCCGCTCCGCCCCGCTTCGCCCCGCTTCGCCCCGCTTCGCCCCGCTTCGCCCCGCTTCGCCCCGCTTCGCCCCGCTTCGCCCCGCTTCGCCCCGCTTCGCCCCGCTTCGCCCCGCTTCGCCCCGCTTCGC
>BLKR01010348.1:0-59462 GCA_011170035.1 Teleogryllus occipitalis
AAGTTGGTCCCAGACGCGATGGCCACAGTCGCTCCTTCGCCAGTAACGAAATACACGAACTTGCATCTATTGAACAATAAAAGGACTTCCAATTGTTCTCATATTTTAAGTAAACTTACTAATATACTAAATCTAGAGGCCATAAACTTTTTGATTTTCTTATTACGTAACTGTTGTCTAGTATAATAATCCCAAAGAAGTTTTGATGATTCTCAAGTCGCAGTGACCCTTTTAAATTTTTGTATTTTCTTTGATTTTTAATGATTTTTTTGTATTTTAACATGTAACTTTTATAATGTGTAACCCAACCAGAAGTTAGACCGACGATTCTAATTTGTGATCGAAGATATAAATTTGTGAACTATTTAAATTAGCGTAAGTTAATATTTCTTTAATAATGTAAAATTACAGCAAATATTAATTATTAAAATGATTATTTTGTTTAAATGTTTTCTTATACAAAGATCATCAAATGTGTGACTCATAGTTCAAATTTTATGGCGGGACTACTTTCAGTTTTTATGTTATTAAATAATTAATACCGGCATTGTTTGTATTTAAAATGCCCATATCTCCAAAACTATGGACAATATTTTAATTCTGGAGGCACAAACTGATATCAAAATTTAATAAAGTTTCAGGAAATGCCATCATTTGCTCCATTCAGACCAAAAATGTGTCCTCCAGAGGCGTTTTCTCAAAACTCGTGTTTTCAAAAATTTCGAAAATTACCGCCATTTTTGACTTGCTGTATCTCCTAAACTATTCGCTCTACAACGCTGGGATTTCCATGGCTGATTATCAGTACTTTACTGTTTTTCTTGTAGTTAGGACCGAATTTTTAATCCACAGAAAGTTGTAAAACACGACGACTGCTTAGATCGCATTTTCGTGGAAAATGGCGTGTTTTACGAAAGCTATCGCGAATTTCTGGAAAACGAATCTTCTGATGGAAATACGCTTTTCACCATTCGTCATCAAATTTCGTACTAGGACACTAGTTTTCTGATTAATCCGGCTCATATAAAATATTGCAAAATTTGGGGGTCGTTGAATTAGTACATTTTTAATAACATTAAAGAATCGGTTTAAAATGCCCATACCTCCAAAACCATGGACTATATTTCGATTCTGGAGGCACAAACTAATTTCAAAATTTAATAAACATTCAGAAAATGCCATCATTTGCCCCATTCCGGGATAGATGTGCCCTCTGAAGAATTGATTTAAGCACCATAGTCGCTTGTACTCGTACTGCAGTATCCAGCAAGTGTAGAACCGAGTTGGTAAAGGGCGCTTTGTGACCGATGAAAGACGGGTACAAAGAAGACATTCATATAAAGGGATGATGAAGTTTGTAACAAAAAATACTTTGTTAATGACGCTTTCTTCTGTCTGTGGCTTGTCATGCGCAATTAGTTGCGATACGAAAGCTTGCTTCAGTCGTACGTTGGCCATCGGGCAAGCTGTCCAGTTTCTTCTTGTTTTTCTTCTGGACATAAATGTAACTTGTGCACGTCTTCCAGTGTTCTGTGGATAATATAGTTATTCAAATTAACGTTTTCCATGTTCTCAGGGCAGAAGTTCGATTCTATCACGAAGAGCACAATGAAGGATATTAGCCATATTCTGTAGCCGATTTGCCTTTGGAAATAGGTTTGGTCTGGAGCAAAATTTTTCTTCTCAATTATTGTCACAAATGCTCATTACATATGCTTTATAATTCAACTTGTACACTGGTTATGGTAGGACTCCCCGAATTTCAGAAAACCTGCACAAAACACACTTCTTCTTATTGTACGTCACAGACAGTTTTTAAATGTTTTTCACGTTTAATAAATAAAATATCTATAAGCAAGAACGTGGTATTCAATGTGATTCCAATTGTTTGTTGAAAAGTATAAAATTTTCACGTTCAGAACATTATTTAAAATGCTGAAGTCAGCAAAAGTGTTACAATAGTAGTGCAACCATTTTGAGCTTCGCAAACAAACCAATCGGGAAACGCCAGATGACCGAGGAAATGGCTAAATTAGTTCCGCACTTAATGACTGGTAATTCAATTTGTGGTTGTCGTTAAATGTAAAAACAAAAAAGACTGTAAACGTACCTGTTGAAACAAGAATTTACAAGCAATGGACAACCACTGACAGAACCCAGATGATTATAGCAGTTAAAAGTTCATCAGGTTTATTTGTGAAAAACTGCCTCTTCCAAGTTCAAAAATTCACGTCCCATCATTTTATACAAAAGGTCCAAATAGCCTATTTGCAGCATCTTGAAAATTTCATCCGGCAACGAGAATTTATATAGGTGATTATTCGAAAAATTTCAGTTTCATTACATTAGATGCTATTGAGGGGTGTCATTGGTGAAATTCACATGCTACAATACACCCATTTCTTATTTACTACAAAAATTTCGTAAATTCAGGTTCATAAAACTTTTCTATGTTAAAAATTTCTGATAAACTAATGGCCGTGAAGGGGCACTTATTGGTATTTTGCGAAAAAAGTTTTCCGATTTTAAAAAATGTATTATTTAAGTGCTGGAGTAGTAGGACAATATAATAACAAGAATAATATTGTGATTCACCAGAAAAATCTTGGTATCTTTGTAGAATGGCATTCTTTGCTACTGAAGGCTCTTGTGATAAGGTAGGTGGTACCATGAAGAGATTAGCTTCGTACGTAGGTAGACTTAAACAGTTTTATATCTCCACTCTAAAATAACGGTACGAATCAGCGAAATTCAATATTCAAGGAGTTGCGTATTGTTTCAAAACGAAATTTGAACATTAAGAGGCAGCTCGAATTCTGGAGCACAGTTTTGCGGGATAAGACTACTCCGAGAACACGGGGCTTTGACTGATATCCCAACTAATGAAACCGCAATTCCTTCAAAACTGTTCATTTTCATCTGAACCTCACAGAGATATTGTTATGCAACTCACATCGGTATGTACCGTGAGCGGAGGCTCAGCGCCTCTGACCGACAGGTCCTAGGTTCGAGTCCCGACGGCGGCAGGATTGTCGACACTAGCTTTTTAGCTAGGTGGAATTCAGTCACTGTCTGGAGGAGAATTCTAGCGGCCGACTGTTCTGATCCGTAGTTTTGCGTGGGTTCAACAGGTGAATGCCGGATCAGTATCCTAACAAACGGGCCACGAACCACGCGCAATATTTCCTTCCTCTTCCTTGTCATATCCTCATCACTTACACACACACACACACACACACACACACACACTTACACTAACATGCAGTACACTACCAGGCATACCGGGAGACCGGTCGGGGACTTACAACTTGTTCCGTCTGGAGAGGTGCCTCGCTGGTGGGAGATACCTGGTTGGGGAACCCCCCGTTAACTGACGGTAGGTCGGCGCCGGATCTGGCCATCCAGCGGGGGAGGACACCGCCACCTCCCGAGCAAAACACGCACTACACTTATGGGACTAATGACCATATTAGTTGACGCGCCCGGAATCACTAACAGTCAGTCACATCGGTATGTCAACATGGGAGTCATCAACTAACGTGCAGAATTTATGAAATGCCGAAGTGCCCCGGAGGTCGCGGAAGTGTCGCTTAAATGTCGCGGTAAATTTTCATTTTTTGCTTAGTATTTATGGTCTCGTCTTCAATTTTCGACGAGGGCGTACATATATTCATCGTTGTTCACGGATTTTTTAAAATTAAAATTAAATGATTGCAGTTCGGATTATTAATATTTTAATAATATTTCGAGCTTGATAATTAACAACATAAGTACGCACAATATTAATATTAAGTAATAACATGTCTTATTATTCTCTAAAAATTGGCGTTTTGAAAATAATCTTCTAACTTTCAGTATGCTAAAATCAGGGGAAAATAAATAATGCAGACGTGTAATAAGTGTAAAACTTCAGCTGACCGATGTGATGCAACACTATGTGGTAATTGACAATTCACAGAAAGTACATTTACTTAAGTAAATAATCACATATTAGCGAATTCTGGGAGGTCCCACTGTTTTCGTGGAATTACCCATAGGCTAATAAGAAACTCCTAAATAAAGGTAAAATAATTCTTCAGTATTCTATTATATCTCATGCCATTTCTAATGATATCAAATAAGGAATATTTTCATGTAGCAGTTTAAAGAAAAAACAATATTACACTTCACACAATTAAAAGATGTTAGGACTACATTCAAGAACAAATATGTGTATTTTTGCATCTTGGAAATGTTTATCTTGAGAATCATTAAATGCGTCAAAAAGCGTATATGGGTTCCGAACAACTCGCTGTTTGGAATTATGCAAAATGAAATCACATGCCTTGTAACTGTGGATGTAGCTACGAAATGGAATACGATTTTGCAAGAATGTATACAGAGCAATCTCCCTCCGTTAGCGGTATATAACAATACAGCCTTGTAATTAAAATCTTGTTTCTTCCTCTTTTCGAATATTACGATACAGGATGATGGCGAAAGTTACGTCGTTGAACTCTCGAATGTTTCTCTGTAAATGTGATCTTAAAAATAAAAACCAACGTTTTTTAGTGACTGCAGACAAATTAGAACTTGAGGACGAGATATTTTTTTGTTTGGTCGGATTAACCTGTTCAACGAATGATACTCAGAGTTGCTTTTGTCGCTTCAGAGCAAACATTCCAACGAGGGTATGAAATTGCAAAAAATTCCTTTTGTATTGAATCCTCGTGCCTCTGCCTTTCTGAGTTCGTTGATATAATTTTTTACCTCCGCGGATTCACTCCCTAGCAGAGCCCTCTCGATTTAATTTCTTGAGCATCACGCAGAATTAATATGTTCGTGTATTTATTCAGTGATTCTTGACGATGGAAAATTCTTGAAATAGGGATTTCATGTAGGAAGTATTTTCTAAAGGTCATCTATTATTCAGTTGTCTGTTATTTTTTAGGGATTACTTTACTATAATTAACATGACGTTTTCAAGAAGCGTTGTAATTTGAATAGAAGACGAAAATAATTAAGTATTTAGTTTAAAAACCCTTTTCTTTATCATTGTTTCATTAAGTCTCACCTAACGGAAAAAATGTGTCCTCACTGCAGCACTTTCTACAATCTTATTTCTGTTTCACCGAGGTTAATTTTACGTTTATATATTATTTTCAAAAACATGCAAGCCTTTAGAACAAATGTTTCTAATTCCAAAACCCATTTACGAAATAAATACTTTCCTATTGAAATATAGGTAAAGGTTTGGAAAATCGTGGGAAAATTACAAGATCCCTAGAGATTCCTTTCATTAAGAGCAAAGTGTAATATCTTTGACATTGCTCTCATTCAACTGTTCATGATGTTTTAACGTTTCCACATGCATTTTTCGCAAAACTGCTGATAGACGATCGCGTGATGCCTTTATTTGCATTTGATTTATGTGATTAATTTTCGTCAAAACTCTTAAACATGCTACGACTAACAAGGGAGAAGTACAAAATTGATTTTAAATTATTATTATTATTACTATTATTATTATTATTATTATTATTATTATTGCTGCTGCAGTAATTTGCAATAATTTAATAATAATTAGCAATTGCAGTATTTTAATAATAATAATAATAATAATAATAATAATAATAATAATAATAATAATAATAATAATAATAATAATAATAATAATACAATGAGAATCTAATTAAGAGATTTTCAATACCACTTGTGTAATCATAACTGTCTGACTTGGAGTTCAGGGGCTTGTAGTGACGTGCAATTATGCGGAGACGCACGCAGCTCATTCGAATTCCGCGTACGACGTGCGTACCGGGAGAGGTGGCTCAGTGCATCAACTGGTGTCACTGCAGTGCCTCTGACCGGCAAGTTCTAGATTCGAGTCCCGACAGTGGCAAGATTTTTCGACACTAGTTTGTCAGCTAAATCGAATTCAGTCGCTTTCTGGAGGAGAATTCTAGAGGTCGGCTGCTCTGATTGGTAGTTTTCCATGGTTTCTCCGATCAACACCAGGCGAATGCCGGAGCAGTACCCAAACAAACGGGTCCTGGACTGCGCGCGACCTTTCCTTCCTCTTCCTTGTTCTATCCTCATCCTTTACACACATTTGCAGTAACATGCACTACACAACCACACATTCGTGCATGAAAATTAGACGTAACCATTTATTCACTGCTTATTGAGATTAGCAAGGGCTGTGGATGTCTTTGTCGTTCCTGAAAGACACGCCACTATCGCGGCAAAAGTTGCGGAGGTGGCTGGGAAAATTTGCATACTGTGACGGACAACACAACCGGAGAGAGCAAGACAAGAAAATTGATTTTCTCATTTCAAGGAGGGTTGTTTTGACATAAGTGACTCTCCAGGTACAGAAGTGCTGTGGGTTTTGATGAAGATCGTTTAAACACCTTAATTCACATCTACATCAGTGTACTCGAGAATTGGCAAATGTGATGAACTGTAATTATTCAACTATCATTTGAATTCAACGGGAAAGGTCCAAAAATTGAGTGAACGGGCACCGCATGCTTTAAGCGAAATCAAATCCACCTGTGCTGATATGGATATCTTCGCATATTCGTCATCAACATTATATATGACGGATTTTCTTTAGGGCAGAGTAACAGAAATGTTGCATAACCTACAAGTAGCGCGCTGGCCACTTTCATCTTTAACTCTTATCGCTTAGATATAATAAGCTTTCTGGTTGAAGTATACACCATCCAACTGTACGAAATGATGCATGGCATTCAGAAGGAAATGATGTTAAGGAATTGTGTGACTATTATCATTTCATCAATTTTGTATCTCTTCGCGGATGTTTGACACTAGTCTTCGCGTTAATAATGAAGAAAATAGTTCGCCATTGCAGTACCTCCATATTATTACAGTTATTAGCTTTTCACAATTATATTATTTTCCACTACAATTGGCTTTCCGTCTTTCTTCTTCATCTATATTCAGTAATAAGGAACTGTATAAATATATTAAAAAACGCATTCAACCATCAAAAGTAAAATGTAATTCCAAGATCAGACAATTCGCAATTGAAATATCACACGTGTGTTAATCATATATTTTTAACACACGTGTGATATTTCTGTCAACCCCCTGGCCATTCAAAATAAAAAAAAATTGTTGTGTATTATTAAAAACAAGAATATATTGGATAAAAGACAAACATTTATTATACACACAACAATAATGAACACAGATGTCCCACTGGTGGCGAGGGCGTAGCAGAACGTAGAAAGGACGGGCCGGGGGGCCTAGACGCGTAGGACAGTTCCCTGACTCGGGTGAGAGACTTCTAGCGGCAGATGAAGTTCTCAAGAAAGTTCGTAGCACTCACTGTGCCGATGGCGTAGAGAAGGAAACCGGGTCGTAAGGTACACTGGCGTGGTATTGTTCCGGGTCAGAGAGAGGAGGAAGCAAAACAAATCAAAGGGTCATCGCACCCGAAAACTACCTTCTAGGCAAAACTCTCGACTCTCGCACTGTTGCTCAGTCAGTTGATTGATTGAATATATTGATTGGATTTATTGATTCCGGGCGCGTCAATCGCTCAGGTCATTGCCATAAGTTTAGTGCTAGTTTCATCGTGTGTGGTGGTGGGGGTGGTCGCGGCGATCTTCGTTCGCAGGATGGTCAGATCCGGTGCCGACCTACATTAGAGAGGTTTTCCCGGAACAAGTACCTCCCTCGAGCGGGACACCACCCCAGCCAGGACGAGCTGTAGGCTTCAGATTGGTCTCCCGGCATATGCGGCAATGTTGAGCATGTAAGTGTGTGTACGTTGTGGTCCGTGTGCAAGAGAGAGAGAGGGAAGAGAAGAGAGGAGAGAGAGGAGAGAGATTGTTTTACAAATTCGTTCTTCTGTTTAAAACTATACATATTGATGCGATCTTCGTATACAGGGAACATAAGAAATAAATTATTGGTATTAAACAAATGAATATTGCAAACTACTTATTGTATATTTCTTTTTGAGCACTGCATCAGGAAACCCACTCCCAAAAGATAATTAACTATCCTCATCTCCAAATCCAATCTCAATTGCTAGCTCGAACAAAGTGAACCAAGCTCATCCAATGTATTTACATCAGAATTCATTAAATTGAAATTCGATTTCAACGAAAGTGCTGACGTTAGAACAAGGAAGAGGAAGGAAAGATCACGTGCGGTCCGTGTCCCGTTTGTTAGTGCACTGCTTCGGAATTTGCTTGGTGTTGAAAAACTACGAAACATTAACGATGCGAGCAGCCGGCCTCTAGAATTTTCCTCCACATAGCAGCTGAATTCGACCTAGCTATCTAGTTAGTGTCAAAAATCTTGCCACCGTCAGGACTCGGAGCCTAGGACCTTCCGGTCATAAAGCACTGAAGCGACATCACTTGATGCCCTGAGTCACAATCACTCGTAACTGGCTACTCTCTGACCGAGTAAGTGCCCCAACTTTTTTCCCTAGGGCTTTTATCCAGCCGACAGCCGGTTGCCTTTTACGTCACGAAGGGACGCATATTTGACCATACACTAGACAAACACTTGCGGGCTCCTCTGATCTGGGGTCAGCAGAACGCGAGGCCCTCTGCGACAACACACACACAAAATCAAGGGACAAACAGCCATGCCCAAGGCGGGACTCGAACCCGCGACCTTTCGGACCGAAGCGCTGAGTCGGTACTCGCTCTTAGCCACCTCGGCCATCCAGGTCGGCTAGTGCCCCCACTTTGCTGGATATTATATCGGCACGGCTAGCCAATGAGGGGCCATAGGCGATTCGGCTTGTGGCAACGTCCGGCACCAGGTACAAGTGCTGCGCCCTTTGACAGTGGCTCGAAAGCTGACGTTCGAGGTTTAACTGTTCAGTGCGTACACGACACAATTAAAAGCATTTCTGAATGGAATAATTATTCAATGTACTCTTACCGCAAGGACAATTTTACTGTGCTTTTCCAACAAGTTTTTCAACACCCGACAGTAGATGGCAGCAAGATTATGCGCTGCTCGTACGTGGCACGAAATGGGGACGAGAGATGCACAAACCTGCATTTCAAGACACATTGCGAGGCAATAACCCAAGACTTGGAGATATAAAAAGATGTTTACATGATATACAAATATTATTAGTTGAAATGTTGTATCTTCACTTTCCTTCACATGTAAAATCGGAAAAAAATTCAGATCATATTTCGACATGTCGCCTCTGATCATTTGCTAGTGATTCTGTTTGTGTAAGAAATTTGTTTTTAGCACCTCTCGTCGATAAAAAACTAATTTTATATCCTTTCAGTGACTCGCCCTCTGGCGTCTGAAAGGGCACTGGGAGTTGCCTCAGTTCTTCGCGTTTTCAATGAAACTGTCGAGTCTGCCGACCAGTGACACTGTCGGTTGCCTGTGAAGAAATAATCAAGAGCCATACGGTACAATTCTTCAATAGTATAAATTCTGCAATGTGTACTATTCACTAAATCTAATAAATATACTTAAAATACAGTTTTGTCCAAAATAGTAACTATGATATGCAGAGGCGCAACAATGAACGCTGAACATGACCCAAGACTTTTGAAAATTAAGAAAACTCCTAGAATGTGAAAATTATAAATTTTAGCATATGTTCCATGTAAACAATAGGTTGGCCCTTATTTTGAAAAAGGTGGGGTTTTATTGACCTCCACCCAGAAATTGGTTTATAGTGTCAAAAAGTGAGCCCTGAATTTGAACAATATAACATTTTTTAAAATATTTTATGTGTCGTCATTTTCTAGATTTTTCCAGTCACTGAATTCAAATTTGCTGTCAAACATTTATGTTTCACAGTCCTAGTTCAATAATAAATAAAATTTGAAATATACTGCTTATGACAGCTTTTGACCGATAATATCAAAATGTCATTTGTGATAACTGTAACTTTCAGTAATGAAATTTAGATATCAAATTTGAATTCAGCAACTCGAAAACCTAGAAAATGACAACATAATATTTTTAAAAATGTTATATTGGTTTAAATTGAAGACATTATAGACAGCTAGGACTGTCAGAAATGAATTTTTGACAGTAAATTCAAGCTCAGCGTCTCAGAAAACTTAAGTATCCGAAGTTTCACAATTTTACAAAGAAATTTCTAAAAGTAACGTTGGAAAGTTTGGTATTGTCAGAAAAGCCCATTTAAAAACCGTGTGAAATTAAACCGCTTACCGGCACGGGTTATTTTGCTTTAACAAATCCGAAAAAGTTGAGGGCTAATTTTTTGACATTCTAAACCAATTTCCCAGTGGAGGTCGATAAAATTCCACCATCTTCAAAATAAGGGCCACCCTTGAACAAAAATGTCTTATGTTTTATAAAGCCCCATTAATTAATATCCTCTGCAGACTCCATTCTTAATATCATGACATAATAAAGGATTTTGTAGATAAATGTTCGTTCACAAAAACATTTAGCTTATTTATCACTACTCAGTTCGCAGTTTAAACAATTTTGTGCAGCCCCAGGCTAACGATAGCCTGCTTTAGATAACCCGGTAATGACTGAACACTAAATAACTAACTAACTAAAATGTATAGTTTTTTTTTCCATTCACACGTAGTAATGAATAGAAGTATATACGCCCCCTCCCTGCAACATAAAGGTTGCCCCATTCCCAAATAAAACTATCAACGGGAACAACAGTACGTATTCGATTAACTTCATCGAATTCATCGTTATTACATTTGAAAACTGTAAAATAATGTAAATTACATTGTTCACTCATGACCATAGTTGTTTTAAAGAGTGAACTAGAAAAATAAATAATGGCATGCTTTGCTCGATACATGGTGTTTAGAATAACACAACACAAAAAAATAATGTGAAAAACAAGAAGTGTGAAAAGAATGTTTATTTATTTAGTCAAAAACGGTATGTGACGTATGGGGGAGAAAATCATCTGACCACGCTTTCTTGAGTTTCAGAATCCCTTCCCAACAATTTAACTATTAATAGTTGAAAGATGAAAAAATAATAGTAATAATAATAATTAATAATAATATATTTTAAAAAGCGAGAGATTAACATTTCAAAAACTAGATATTTTCGTTGTCGAATTATAAAAAACTTATTTGTAACGGTAAACGAACTGCAGATTTGATTTTTCTGTATTGCTAACAAAATAGAAACTCATCCTAAACTCTACTATCACTACAAGCAAAAGGAAAGCTCAACAAAACGTGCGCATAGTGAAGCTACATTTGATAAGATAAACAGTGAAAATTCATCAAATACACAATATAAATGAGGGAGATTAGCCTACTTGGGGTCTTCTTCCTCGTCGCTATTACTGGAATTTAAAATTGTTCAATTCGAGAAATGTTCACTCTCATTGTAACCAAGTCCCGATTATTAGGTAACAGACACACCAAGACATATGACCAGCATCAACGATTGGTCACATAATACGGATAACGGTCAATAATACGGAATACGGATTTCTCATTTATTGTAACAGAAACCTCCAAAAAATGGAAACAATTTAAAAACTGTTCCTGGTAAAATAAAATTATTGTTTGGAAATTCCAAAACCCTCACACAGAGTTCATTATTTTTTAATACGCGCTTGTGATCTCTCTCTCTCTCTCTCTCTCTCTCTCTCTCTCTCTCTCTCTCTCTCTCTCTCTCTCTCTCTCTCTCTCTCTCTCTCTCTCTCTCTCTCTCTCCTCCGCACTTCTACACTTCCCATTTTATTCCGGCATTATCCCAGGGAGAACGAAACAAATGAAAGAAATTCTAGGCAGCAAGGACGGGCAGACTCATTACCATGAAAGTTTGCATGACGGGAGAGGGAACGCGGAGGCCACAGCTTTCACCGAACCTAGAAGACGAGTGCGCAAAATTTGACGCGAAGGGTGAGGGGCGTGCCGTTGTCGGCGGCAGTGACCTAGAAAGATTTTGCACGCCAGGCGGCTGGGTTCACAAGGTCCCGGCGCGGCGCGGCGCCGCGAAGCGCAGCCTGTCCCAGGGAGCACTCCCCGTAATGAAAGAACTCCGCTCGCGCACCTCGTGGCAGGGCAAGGGCCGGCTACGCCCCTACGTAAACAACTCTGTTTTTTTTTCTTTTTTCGGCAATTTTCTAGCTAGCGACGCGCTCGCGCTCGTAAAGGCTTCTTGTACTTCACAGTCTGTGTTACATTAGGGTATTGTTATTTTTTTATGTAGGTATTTACCGGTTACTCGTTGCGAATAGAGGTGTACGTGGCCCAACACCAGACTAGAAAACTGTTTTCAGTCTTGCGTTAAGAACTTGCGAAATCCAAATGGAAAATGTTTCCCATTGCATTGCATTCTCCAAGTTGAACACACTACACTCTTGAAAGATGAATGACCAATAAATCAAGTAAATATGCATAAAATGTAAACACACCCGAAATAGTAAATGAGAAACACATGTTTGCAAAAGGCATCCAAACACACGCTAGTGAAAATATTTGCAAAACTCCATTACAGACGAAATAACCTACCCTCCTGATGGTATAAAAATGAAAATTCAAATAGTAAATATTAAATTTTGAAAGACAGCGTTTATTTTAATTATTACAGTTATTATTTGGAACAACTTCTCGGTCGAATTTACGGAACGTGAAGTAACTGGCCATTTTAAAGTGCCAGAGAGCAACAAATTTTCTTCCAGAGCGATACATGTAAGGAATTGTACCTGAAAGCCCTAATACGCGCAAAATGATTATGGATATCTAGCTGCGTGACAAAACTGCGCCAAGAAAGTCTCTCCGCACCGAGTTTAATCAGGGGCACCTATTAAAAATTGTTCGTAGTTTATGTTCGTAGCAACCAGATTAGTGGGAAACAACACTTCCAGCACCTGTTATAATAGTGGTGAGTACGCAATTTATGTTTTCGTTTGTTACGAGCTGTAGTTCGTGCTGTTAACATTATTTCTGTTATTATCACTCTATTATTATCACCAGACACTGTTGTCACTGCCGAGAGACTTTATTAGCATACTACATTCGAATTTACAAGAAACGATCCTGCCTTGCATTATGGGCAACAACAATTTCTTTAAATTTGTTTGGTTGAATCACATTTTGTCTACTACAGTTATCTCAGTTTTTATTTAGTAAGTTATTTATTACAATTTATTGTTTAAGCCATTAAGCCTAAATTCTAAATTCTAAGTTACATCCTTAATATTAATTCCGGTGGGTCTCCTCCGAATCAAAACCGCGGAGCACAAACGTGTGGCACGGAGGAAGTAAAAACCCCTAATGCGGAAAAATCTACCTACTGCTTAAAAATTCAACTAGTATTCAAATAAGTATAGTAGCTAAAGGAGAGGGGGTCACATATGGTTTTTGACTGTTTTAGTTAGAAAAGTAAATAAAGAATTAACTCAAAAATTTTAAAATTCATGAAGTCACACCAGATGTCGCGTGTTCTTTCCTTACATGATTCGTTCAACGAAACAACGACACAGAAACTCGCTCTTGCACATACATTTCATGTATACAAACACATATCAGCTCACATACTCTTTGCCCGTGAAACACCCCTTTTAATGGTTTTTTCTCAATCTTCCATTTAGTATGCTTTAATACCTCTTAAGATATGCGGTAAGAAACTTCTTGTGTTGGCGACAATTGAACCATGATAAGCAAAAGTGATTCAAGTGCCAAAACGCTCAGCTGTTGATCATTTAGTAAACCTTTTCACTAGAAAATATGTGTAATAGCTTTCTCAAAACTTTGTAAACTCTCTAAATAATATCTTTGTAGTAAAATATTATTGTTATATCTTTGGATCCTGTCATGGTAAAAAAGTTGCTTTGATTATTTTTGCTTCATTTAAAAAATAATATACTGAGATTGTCAATAAAGGATCATCTAGTTAATTTTGAACATTTTAATGTTGGCAATATGATCATAACAAACGTGAATTAAACATTTTCCGTATTATTTATTTTGCGACCCAAATGTAATTTAAAAGAGGCGATATACAGGGCATTGCTTGTACAGAGTAAATGTTAGGAAATTCAGTGATTACTGCATTAAAAAATCTTAATATTTTATTGAATTATTTACCACGAATATAATGAAAAAATATAAAAAAGTAAGAACTCTATAATTTATTAAAATAAGCAAGAGATTATCGCAAAAATCACCTTATACTGTGAAGTTAATTCTATTCACGTGAAACATTCTTGTTTGTACACTTGAATAAATTCCCTTATTCCTAAGCTGTTAATATTTTTCGCCATATTCAGACGTCCTTAATAGTGGTCGTTATCAGCTATATTTTGTTTGTGGATTACTGTCTCCCGATGGGTAAATAGGAAAGAACGTAGCAGTGAAGTAAATGAAATCATCGTAACTCTTGGTTTATGAGGCTATTCTCAAAGAGAATTTGGACGCAGAGTAAACAAACTCTATTCTACAGTCAACTATGTGTTAAATAAGTTTAGATTCAACAGTTCAACAAAGAACCTACCAAGAAAAGGGACAGGGAGGAACGTTCTATAATTCAATAGGAAAATCCCAATATTAAGTGACCCCGACGTCCGCAAAATAATGGAGCAAATCACGCAAAATAAACTGCCAAACCAGAAACTTTGCACAGTGCTGTGAACGTACTACGGCTACTATGACAGAAGAGCACGAAAGAGGCCATTCATAAGTAGAAAAAATCGACTTGCCAGAATTAAATTCTGGAGACAACGGGAAAATAAAGATAATGTTCACGAATAATTTTATTGGGTCGGATGAAATGAAAATCTCTCTTATGGTTCTTATGTATGCAGAACTGTATAGAGAAAGGTAAATATGGGCAACGAAATTTGCAACACTCTGCATACTGTGAAACATGAAGAAGGTTCTATGATGTTTTAGGGATGCATGTCGTCTAATGGGGTTGTAACTATGCAATTATCGATGGCATTATGAACAAATGGGAATACTTAGGTTCCTGAAAAAAATCTTAAGCCGAGTGCAGAAAAAATGCAATTGGAGCCACGATGTGTCAACCTTACGGTTAACAATACATTTATTCATTTTAGAGCACCCAACAACATCGCAGCTCTCAATTAGTGTTACAAGAAGGGAATTTCTTTCCTGCATGTTCTGATCACATTAATGTAGTCGTCTGGACTGTACATACGTTGCTGCACTTTCAAAGCTTTCTCAACATCACTGAAATAGACGTCATTAGGCAGAAATGTGTGCTCTGGAATGAGAAATCTTACAGGCACTGTAGTAAGAAATTACCGATTTCTTATTATAGCTTTCACTATTAAAGATAGTTTGATGTTACGATTATGACTAACGCATGAATCTCCCCACAGAACTAGTTCAGAGACATTTTCCTTTACGTTTTTCTCAATGTACCTCATGAGACACGAACCAACTTCTTGAGCACTTCGACCTCCGGTTCCTAGAGAAAACAAAACAGTTGCATTAGTGTCAACGTTGCAAAGAGAGGGCGCGTGGATAACTTTTGCTAAACTAGAAATACGAAATGGAGAAATGTCGTTTGGTTTAACTGCCCCCTAAGCGGAAGTAAATTGAAGTTATTACCTGTATAATGTTTCGTAAGGGAGAATAGATTTGTCTGGAAGCAGGGAAAATATTATCTCAATATTACGGTTTTCATGCTTGGATCACTATTGCTTATCGTCATTCATTTATAGTTCCAAATTTCCACCCGATTCCTTTCCCGTTCTTTGCAACAAATCACAAAACTTTCATTGCAATTTGAACACTTTCATTTCCATTGTAGCGACACCCCTCCCGAACCTGTGCTACGCGAAACACACTCTTGCGTCCTTCCCAAGTGTGTGAAAGTAACGTTCACTTCCTCACACTCCGCTGGGGAACCATTGGAAAAGACGCACACTTGTAAAAAGTTTGTCTGCCTATTCTCTTTTCTGTAATCTAGATAAAGTTCTCTCCATTCATTCCCTTTTATTGTGTACCGGGTCCCTGTCTGTTGTATGTGCGATAACATGTTGACGACTCATTCACAAGTTATATGGAAACTTTCGGTCGTCGTATTGACATGACTACAATTTGGTACCAAGATAGTAGTAAATACACATATTAACACGGACATGCTCTTGTGTTAATTTTAATAAATTTACCTTTGGTGAGACTGAATATTTCTGAACTAGCAGAATTGCAAAAAATCTTTGGGTGTATCGTTCTCCCGGTCCAGACGGTCCATTCAGAGCATGAAATGATTTTGTGGCTCTGCACCAAGGGGCACAGGTAATCATATGTGCTAGCCTTTCGTGCACGACTTATGGTGAAAGATTTCATGTTCTGCTCCCTCAGATCCCACAAGTCCGCAGGTACGTTGGTATCTAGGGTGCGGCAGCAAGAAATACCTCTGAGGAACGGAGTCAATGACTTCCAGATTCCAAATTCTAACAAACCACTTATAAGAGCCGACCGAAGCAAACGGATCGATCTTAAACGGTAAGGTCCTTTTGACTACCGTCCTCCTTATTTCGAGCATTCTCCCTCTCGACGCGGATCGCCCTCTCCAGAAAGTTCGGTGTTGATGGCGCAGGCAGCCGCCGTTGTTTGCCTTCGACGTCGATGCCAGCCCCTATTTCCTAACTCCTCCGTTGCGCCGGGGGCTACCTCATCCATCCTCAGTGGAGCAGTTTCTCAACTCCGCCGCCTCCTTCCGCGTCACCAGCATTCGCAGAGCGCGAGCGAGACAGCGGCCTGGCAAGTGGTAAACCGCATATTTACCGCCGATTCTCGTGTGTAGCATTAAAGCGGATGTGCTGCGTCGTGGTGACGTGAACGAACGAGAAATCTAGAAAATGAGCCCGCCAGTGGCGATGCAAAGCTCGGTCTCTCGTGCGTCTTCTGTTACTCGGGAGAGAGAACTTTTACTTTCCGAATGTTACCAATCGCACTTGATGGTGTATTTCATTCATAATTATTTAACTGTGTATATTAAAAGGGTAGGATCGGAATTCCAGAGCAAGTTTGCTCACAACACACTGTTCCACCTACATCATAGACAGAGTTTTTACTGATTTTTTACCAAAAGGATATCAATCAATCAATCAATCAATCAATCAATAAGTAAATAAATAAATAAATAAATAAATATATATATATATATATATATATATATATATATATATATATATATATATAAATATATAAATAAATAAAATTGGTGTGACATCATGACACGATTTACAAAACATCGAATCCTTCCCAAGAAGAGAAATATAATTTAAATCTCAAGAGGGGTATCCCTTCTTTCCATTTGCAATGAAGTTTGTGTTTCCCCGCTTAAAAATTGTACTGTACGGAAAACAAATTTGGTCAGAGGATTCCTTTCCAAGAATAAACTTTCCTTTTTTGTTTTTTTACTTTTCAGGGAAACGATTTCCCACCCGATTTTGAGTGCTGAACCAATGCAAAAATCATTCATTGCGAATACGCATTTGTAAATAACGAGAAAGATTATTTTTCGCAAGGATACATTTTCTACTTTTTTCACGATTCCACAAAAAATCGAAAGAGACTAAGATCTCATCGATAACACGTTTGCAGAAATAAATATGAGTTTTCCATATTTGTGATTAAAAATGGTAATACATTTTATTAATCCTTTTTATTTTCTCGTATGCGCAGTAAATACACGGGGAATATGAGTAATGTTGAGCAACGTTGTAAAGCATTTGGTGTCGAGATATTGACGGAAGTACACATTTTAGGAGCCTCTGATACCGAAAAGTTTTTTTAAACGTGCGTTCGGCCATCTGTCTGGACAATATAACCAAAGGTTACAGAAAGTTTTACCAAATCAGAAAGTTTTCACCAAAACTGATATTCCTCGATCTACATTGCTGATGTCACGGTCACTTGAATTTCAGTGGCTCGTTAGTTTCCTGTTATCTTTCATATTCCCTAAGCCAAAACATTACTTACTACAGCGACCAGAGAAACACGAACAAAGGCACTCGTAAACATTTTTAACTTTGCGTGTGGTCTGCTGAGCCAAATAATATGCTTAATTGCGGCTGTTTCAGGATCGTCGGTCCAGAGTACCGGCAAGGTCGTCGCAGTAAGTTTCAACGAATTTCATTTCACTTTTTCTACATCTGAAACTGATGGGCATGCATTTTTTTTCGCAATTTGCGAAGGACTTTAGAATGCCCTAGTCTATTTGTTTGGTTTCAAGTCTCTGGAGGTGCCCCTGGTCCTGTTTTCATGCTTTCTAGTAACGGCGGGACGATGCGTCAACGCAGTTCGTGTATCAACAAATGATCCGCACCAATGACCAGTTGCTACATAGATATCAGGCGCTGGGACCAGCCAAAACCATCACGAGTTTTGGAGAGTTTTACTTCACAGAGATGAAGCAACAATTATAGTCTGTAGCATCATGACTTCATAACTGGACAGTCATGATTAAAAACCATTTGAATTGATCTCCAGGTTTTCGAATTCCAGTATTCATATTGCATAATTTTTGTATGTTTCCATCGTAAGTTGTTCTGTCATGGTTATCGAGCATCTTGTATACGACATGTCTTGACTTAGTGACTCAAGTGACCTTTTCAGTATTTTATACTCTCTTTATGCTCGTGTTCTTAATAACCTCACCAGTGCTGTGTTTACTGATAACATAATATTTGTTCGACTTCGTTCCAACATATTCAATAAAAATTGAAAACAGAAAAAAGTGTGCAACTTTAATACGTATGCATTAAGCTCTACACTACGTTTCCATCAATTTTGATGATCCAAAATAGCTGTTTTAAATATATTGAATATTTATTAAAGAGCCATTCATCACCGATTAGTCGTAATTTTTATACGAAAATGAAAACGAAGTTGATTTATAGTGTCAGAAACATTACTTCCTAATTAATGCAGCAATATAAGTACATGACAGATATGCAAGATTTGGTCAACTTGATCGACTGAGAGAAATTGGGGCAACAGCAACCACTGCAGCTTCTCTAACTGAAGGGTCCTAGACGATTGAGTGCCGACGTTGACAGATTTTCGGCATTAGCTAGACAGATCGTATGCAGATCTGAAGGATTCTGAAGGATCTGAAGGATCTGAAGGATCTGAAGGATTCTATCGACCTGGTGCTCTTTTCGGTATATTTATCTATAATCTCCTATCATGCCGTGCGAATGCCGAAGCAGTTCTGTAACTAACGGACGATGTATCGCACACATTCTTTCCTTCCTCATCCTTGTCCCTTCCTCTATCCTTACATCCGTACTTACACTTACATATACACCACTACCACGTATGTTGAAAAACTAGTCGAGCGTGAAGAACTTGCTTGTCCCGGCCGGCGGAGATAGCACAAGGGAAGTACCCCTCAAGCTGATGTGTAGGTCGGCATCTGATCTCACGTTCCAGCACTTCCAGGAATATGATATGCACTACACATACGTAGCTAATAACCATAGCTGTTGACGCGCCTGGAAACACAAAATAATCTATCGAACAATGAATGAATGAATGAATGATTACAAATAAAAGTATCCAATTTTTTTTATGACAATCATTTATTTCAACAATTGCACAACGTTTCGTAACTCGTTTTGTTACATCATCAGGTGCTGAACTTAGTGAAGGGAACGCTATCCCATTGAATTATCTCTGCAGCAGAACTTTCAAGGAAACATTATGAAATACTTCACTCTCACTCAGTTGATACCACATAACACTTTGGATACTTTTATTTGTAAACATACATTGACAATCAAGAAGAAATATTGAATGAATGATTGATTCAATCAATCAATAGATTCACTCGCCAAGGAAAATGGTAATTTAAAACGTTTTTCTATAAACGTCCATCTCTGCGCTCTCACCACACGGAGGATTCTCTTATTTCCGAATGCGCTCGACAGCCATGCTAAAACACTACCACTCTTCTGCGAGCCTCGACTGGCGGCCGCCTCAAAACGCAAGAACTGGCCCGTTCGTAGTGACAGCTTGTGAGCGACAGCCTGAGCCACTGGGAGAGCGCCGTCCCCGCCCCCGCCGGGCCTGCCTCGCTCCTCCCCGCCCTTCCCCTCCCCTCCCCTCCCCTCCCTTCCCCACCCACCACCCTCTCCCCCGCGCCGCGCTTGTCAAGCGACTGCGTGGGGCGCGCGGCCGGAGGGGATTTAGGCCCGAGGAGACTTTGTAGCAGGAAGAAAGACGCTGCGGAGGACGCCAGACAAAGGCGAACGCAATTGTTCTACAACTGAGCCCTTCTTTGGGAAAGGGATGCACTCACGATGACACTCCGGGAGAAAGAATGGAAGCACACCTCCAAATGCGCCAGAGTTGCTGCGTTTAAACGAGTTAAAGATGGGAGAACGAGACGAAATGTTTGGATCGGCGGCTGAATTACACCGCGTATGCGATCCAATGAATTGAGCGGGTTTTGCAGCGCTTAAAACTCGATAATGTAAAGTGTTAAGAGGCAAATTACGTAAACTTTTAACATGTCTTTCGCTTTTTGCGATTTGCCCATCCTATCTCGTAAATGGAAGTTGTTCTGAATTGTAAAGGCGGGGTGTACTGCTATCGCAAAATGCTCTAGGCCACATATATCCTACTTGTTTGTGCCATGAATTTTGTATCGCATTTGGTTGCTCGTGTCACTAGGTTAGCGAAAATAGCAACTTGGTCATTAGAAATTGGAGACACTTTCGTTTTCACAACGTTTATCGTACAGGCTACAAGAGCCATTCAGCAGGTAGAATATCCTATTCCTATAATGATCTTACGTTATGTTAGAATCTGCGCATGCGTCCAAGCCCTGCGTCCTATCTTGATGTATGCTTTGAAGGAAACCGCTATATTTTTTTTAAATTTATGGACATGGGTAAAACTACGACAGTCAACGTACCAATATACATAAATGTATAAACGGATTATTGATTCATTCATTCTAACCCTTAAAACTAGATTAATTACAATGATTGATGAAAATATTAATCATATCTTTAATTGACATTAAAATAAGAATGTGTAAAATAAATATTTTTTTTATTTTGGTTGGGTGTAAGAGGTTCTTGCCCTATGTTTAGTACAGCTATATTTCACCCAAATAAAAGATTCTAGAAAAAAGTTTCTGGACAGAAATGCAATATGTTGAATGAAAAGTGCCAGGTTCAATTGATTGGGTAAATAATGTTTTTTGTTTTTTTTTTCAATCTAATGGGCACTGGTGATTGCTCTGAAGAATTTGTTTTGGTTTTCTGAATATCATTCTTGGCATAATGAATTCAAACAGGATAGGCATATGTGAGGACTGGTCTGGTTTTAAATGTATATATGGGTTTACGTATTCAATATTAATGTATTATTTTAATGTAATGTATTATTTGTATGTATTATGTATTTTAATGTATAAATTAAAATTTTACATTTACAATACATATTGTACATACATACATATTGTATTTATATTTACAATACATATACGATACATTTTGTATTTTAATATATAAATTAAAATTTAAGAAGCATTTTACTTTTGGCTTGAATTATTTTTGAATCTGTTGCCGTTTCCAATTTAGTTTTGAATCCATTGTTAAGCCTAAGTATTATATTGCCTTGCCTGGGAGGGCTTCGGGTGATTGGTTCATTTATTGGGTTAACGGAGGGGAGAGGCAAATATAAAGGTATATATTGTGACTCTTGTTTAATTTTCTATTCTTTTCCATTTGGATGCTTTGCTGCAAATTCAATTTAATTGTCATTCTCATTCATTCATAATCTCATTAGACAAGTGTCTAATGAGTGCTGTGTTACAGTTACTGGAATGAATTTTAGTGTGGGAAGATCAGGAACAGTAAGATTGAATAATAAGGATGAGAGTGAGGAACTTTCGATTTATTAAGCAGTAATGACGAATGTTCAGTATGAATAGTCGGTCAGAGTGTTGGTCAAAATGATTAGTAGGTCGAGAGTTCGAGTGATGGTTGCTAACTGAAAAATAAAATTTTATCAGACACGTAGCTTAAGATAATAGAAGAGATGTTATGCGAACTCTTTTATTTTCTAGTCTCATATTGTGAGAAGAGAGAGGATCGTAAGCTTGCGCCAAAAATCGTGGATTCTGTCCCTGAGTTAACGAAACATCGACATTCATTTACCCGAGTTGACTGAAATGTTGTCATTCCAAAAGATCGTCATGTTGAATGTTATTTTGAATTAAATTAACAGTCTTACCCATTGAAGGCACCTCCATGGCAACACAGTCATTCGGACTTTTAGTTGTTGGCGCATCATTGGTTGATTGATTGATTTTTCGTGTTTCCGGGAACGTCGACTGCTTTGGTCATTAGTCCCGTGAGGGTAGTGCATGTTTCCCCCCAGGAGATGGCGGTGATCATCCCCCGCTGGATGGCGAGATCCGGCGCCGACCTACCGTCGGCTAGTGGGGTTTCCCCCTAACCAGGACTCTCCCACCAGCGGGGCACCGCCCCAGTCGGGACAAGCTCTCAGCTCCCGACCGGTCTCCCAGAATGTGGTAGTGTAGTGCATGTTAGTGGAAGTGTGTGTGTGTGTAAAGGGAGAGGATAGGTCAAGGAAGAGGAAGGACAGATCGCGCGCAGTCCGTGGCCCGTTTGATAGGGTACTGCTCCGGCATTCGCCTAGTGTTGATCGGAGAAACCACGGAAAACTACAGATCAGAGCAGCCGTCCGCTAGAATTCGCCTCCAGACAGCGTCTGAATTCGACCTAGCTGACAAGCTAGTGTCGAAAATCCTGCCGCCGTCAGGACTTGAACCTAGGACCTCCCGGTCAGAGGCGCTGCAGTGACATCAGTTGATGCACTGAGCTACCGCTACCGGTTGGCGCATCATGACTGAGCATATAATTGGCATTATAAATACCAACCTGCTATATGCCAATGCGCTTGTTAGCGTCAAATGACATGCACTCCTACAAGTGTAGCTATAATCAGTCATTCAACTTAAAATTATAAGGGCAGGCAGACGCCACTTGGCAGGATTAGTGCAGGCAGAAAGGCCGGTAGGAGAAAGTAAGGAGAGTTTGAATAGACGGTAGCTAGGGAGCGGAGGCACCCCGAGGTATTTTGGGAACTTCCAGAAATCCATGGAAAGGGATCCCCAAATTGCGTGGCTGCGCGACAGTCACGAGTCACGTGATTCGCCGCGCGAACACAAGATGACGTTGTGTGTCACGTGGTTTGAAGGTATATAAGCGAGAGCGCAAAGCGAGGGGGTTTCACAAGCAAAGCAAACTGTCAACGGCAAACTGACTCACGCTTTATAAGGCAATTATTGGGCCGCAAATGGACTACGCATGCCCCAGTTGGGCTATTGCAGCAGACAGTTACTTAAATAAACTGCATATGCCTAAGGGTCGCCCTCTGCGCCCCCAGGTACACTCATAAGAGATTTGCATCGCGATATTTCAATGCCACTGCCTACAGATCACCTTAAAGGTCACCTAGATTACTGCTATTTTTTTTGAAAAAGCAGCTGACTCAGAAAATACTCTCATTTCTGAGGTCTCTTCATACGAACCCAACAAAAGGGCGAAATATAAGCGACCTAAGCAGTTCCTGGAGTAAGAGAAATCTGAAACAGCGAATTGAGACTTGAAACATAAGCTTTGAATCACTGTACACGCAATGCGCGCGCCAGTTGGCTAATATCTTTTTGATCTGTTTTTTCTTTTTCGTGTTGCAGGATTGGCCACAGATGCCCGTAAGGGTAGGAATGGCCGCACCGCAGTGGCGTGAACGTACATTGCACTTCGTGCGTTCACAATACTGCACAAGTTAGCTCTCTCGGGTGTGGATTTTGAGCTGAGTGGAAACCTCGTGTAAATGGCACAAAGCGCCTAGGGCGGTGCGGAGACTAGCGATGCTCGTAGGGTAACCCATGTGTTGGGACGCCGCTGTGGGCATCTTTTCCACGGGTGTCTGCGGTCACGGAGCTCTGCGCTGTGTGCGTAAGCTCGTTGAGGAGTGGCGAGGTCCACCAGACAGGAAGATCTTGAATCATTTAAGGATCTCTCCCGCGATCAGGCGATATGGACTATCAGAGCTGTAAATAACTGTTCAAACCATTTATTTTTAAATACTTAATTACTAACAAACCTCTAAATATCTGAAGTTCGTTTCTGTGATTGCTGTTGTGTTCCCATGACATCACAATATTAACTTATTAGGCACTTAAGAACACGGAAACATTCAATGGATGAACGAATACTTAACAAAGAAAGTGAGACCGATACGCGCCTAAACTGTTCCTACGTGATGCGGTAACTTCTCATAATAGAGTAAACTGCACTCTTCATCGGTCAAAACTAGAAATAAACATTTTCGTGTGTTCAAACAACAGTTTTTTGTTATTGGTTTGGAAAACACATTAATTCTGACGTTACAATTCAAACCGCTCATCAATATGCAACGAACTCCAGCGAATACAGCACAATATTGTATTTTAGAAATGAATGTTTAAGGAGATATACAGCATTTGTGTACGGTACACTTTAAGTTTGTACTTATTGCTGTCTCTTGATTAACCTTGATCAGTAGTTTTTATTCATACTGATTACTTTAATTACGATGAAAAACAACGAAGAGTAATCGATGTACTATGATAGTACTGGATGGTTTTGTCATTAACAATTTTATCTGTATTTACATGACCTGCTGTATATGACATTGTCATTACTAGTACAACTGCGGTTACCTGCTGGTAGTCAAAATATTGACTTGGATATCCAGGTGCCCAATCTTTGTATTTAAATTTTGAACACGCTCAGTCGCTTTATAACAGCAATTCACTCTCAGCAAAAGCAAAAATATTTTACTTGCAGCATAAATGACGTCTCAGCTCGAGATGTTTCTGAGATTTTTACGTCAACATACCAAAAACCTAAATCTTCGAAAGACCTCAGTTCTCGCTTCCATCGGCATACGAAGGTATAGCAAAAACACACTGTGCTCTAGTGACAAACCTGTCACATTGATTGATTTTCTTCTTGTTTCCGGGCGCGTCAACTGCTTTGGTCATTAGTGCCGTAAGTGCATGCTTTTTTTCTCGGGAGGCGGTGATTTTCCCCCGCTGGATGGCGTGATCCGGCACCAACCTACCGTAAGCTAGTGGGGTTTCCTTCTGACCAGGTCTCTCCCATCAGCGGGGCACCGCCCCAGCCGGGACAAGCTCTAAGCTCCCTACCAGTCTCCCGGGATGTGTGGTAGCGTAGTGCATGTTAGTGTAAGGGGTGAGGATAGGACAAGGAAGAGGAAGGAAAGATCGTGCGCGGTCCATGGCCCGTTTGGTAGGGTACTCCATCAGCATTCGCCTGGTGTTGATCAGAGCAGCCGGCCGCAAGAATTTTTCTCCAGACAGCGACTGAATTCGACCTAGCTGACAATCGTGTCGGAAATCCTGCCACAGTTGGTACTCGAACCTAGGATCTCCCGGTATGTTATTTCGAGGAAACCCACTGTTAGTATTTCCATGAATCATCGTATAAGAAAGGCAGTAGAACAACCGAGTGAGCATCAATGAATTTCTGCTCCAGCCACCTCGAAAAGACCATCCAAGCCCCGAGGGGCACCTCGCGCCACGCCCCCGCCGTGCCGCGGCCATCGCGTCTCCGAAAGGCCGCTCAGTCACCTGATTTGTATTCCGACTGCTCGTCAGGCATTTCCCCCGTTAATCGCTGCGATCGGAGCAAGAGGCGACGACGGCGCTGGAGTGTGCGGCGGCGGCGCCATCGCCGAATTTCATCTCTTTTGTTGATTTAAAGCTTGGTGGAGGAGAAAGCGATGGGCAGTACGGGGCGGTTGAGAAGGGGGCGGGGCGGTGTGGAGCGGGTTGGGGAAGACGAGATGGAACAGGATGAGGCTGAGGAGGCGGGGACGGGAGAGGGGAAGAGTGGAGAGAGACGAGCACGAGCGGGGAGATCTCAGGAGGTACGGGGAGGTGCCGGAATGAGCGCGAGGAGCAGGGCCCATCGCAGCGGAGCTGGGCGGGGAGGAGTGGGGCGGGGTGAAGCGGGGAGGAGCGGGGCGGCGCGGGCCGCGGGAAGTCTCTCCGATTGAGTTAGGGGATTATACGCCCCTGAATCCAACCGGAATGTCTGGGCGAGGGGCCCACGGATCGGCGTTGTCAGCGGGGCGCGCTCGGCGAGCAGGCATCCGCAGAATTCCTTCCTGCTTCCGCGAAGAAAATTTAAAACGCGGCTTACGTTGGGCGTTGTAGGCCTCGGCACGTTACGTTTAAGCTATACGAGCCTCTCTCTCTAAAAACATGCTGGAATTACCGCCGGAAGCGATAATGGTTTCAACCGGATGAAATAACAGCTTCGCGAGATTGTTATATTCAAATTTAGTCTTCCAAAACATCGAGGTTCAACATACTTAAGGAAGGGATTCTGAATTTTTTTAACCAACTTTTAGGTATTATCTAAACACACATTTTCCTGCTCAAACAGGTTGATTGTAGCAGTAATTACAGAGATAGATACACGTCCGATTCTTGTGCTTGGTTTATATTCTGTGCAAATCCGTGCTTTTATGAAGATCGCATTTCACCATATATGGTATCAACGGATTGAATACAAGAGAAACGTCATATTTGACAAAAAAATTGTTTAGGAATTAAGATGCTTTGGGATGATCATATGAATGGTCTGGCTGTCGCCATTAATGGACTGTCTACGAAGCCAATATTTTGTTGTTTTTTTTTCATTATATATAATCTTTGTATTGTATTTCATAAAATGATACGATTACACACAGAGAGATGTATAATCATCATCAATAATGAAAATGACAAACACTGTACCGGCAATGTTATTGGCATATAAAACGATTCCTAACTTTCCTCTCCAGAGGAAAGAAGCACTTAAATTTTGTAAATGAATTACCATTCAAAAATCATCAATAAATGTACAAATAATGCATAGATCGTGAATAGTAGCTTCTTATTCCGAGTATATAATCATCAAGGAGAAATGTATTTCAACTCATCTGACGTGCTTCAATGTCATTGTTAGAAACGTGAAGACTACAAAGCGAAGTCGTTACCAACTTCTAATCCCGAAGGGAGCACATACTCCACTAAAAAAGGGGGGATGGTACGCTCGCAACAAAGCTGAGCTCGGGAAGAATGGGTCAATCTTGTTAAGGAAGTAATTAGACGTGCGCGACAGCACAGAAGGGGGACTTTCCGAAAAGAAGTTGTGCAATTAGCGTCGATCGAATGGAAACCGAGAGTGCAAACGCCGCAGCAACTTCTCACGGGATGGGGGAGAGAGGAGGGGGGACGAAAAAGGAGGAGGGGCGCTGCCAGGCGCTTGGGCTCGCCTCCCCCGCCTCCATTCAGGCAGCAAGTGGAAATGTAAGACCGAGGTGGCCGGAAGAGTCTCATGAAACACGGGCGACTTGCGATTTAATTTTAGATTAGTGGCTGCAGACGCTGTGGCGCAAGGCGCCAACTAGGAAAATGAACGGTAGGAAGTGAAAGAGGAGAAAAAAGAAACAAAGAGGAGCAATGGACGGCGAGAAGAGAAAAAAGGGAAGTGATGGGGCCGCAGAGTGGAGAGTTATAGAGGCCACTACTGTAAGGTCCGCGTCACGCGGAAGGGCAACGGGGTCCCCCTCTCAAGCTCCGGCGTCTGTGAATTGTTAAAGGATCCGCAACGGTCGATCGGGCACTTGACCACTCCTTTTTTCATCTGCTGCTTCAACGAAAACTTATCTCGGGAGTTCATTCTTTTTTATTACATCGGTGTTCGATACGTATATACTTTTAACATAAATCGTAACTCATTTGCAAACTACCTATAACATAATATCCTGCTTTCTCAAGATTATATCGTACGCATCCATTCGATTGTATCGTGAAGTTTGACAACTCGAGCAAGACAGAAACCTGACATTTTTCGCATATTATTACTTATGGTTTAAGGATAAGCTGCCAAAAAAACATTTTTTGAAAGGACGTCTCCAGAAGCTCTAAACAATTAAAAACTGGACGAGACGTTATAAAATGTGATGCTTCTAGAACGTCTGGCGGTATAATTCTGTACTTTTCGCGGCACTCAATTTGCTTCGAATTTTCAGTGAGTGAGATAGTCATATAAAGCAAAAGAAATAAAATACAGCATCACCGAATTGTCTTTCCTAATTCCATTTTGTTTGGCATCTCGAGACAAAAATACAAAAATATTACCTTAACGTCTACATTACGGTCTCTTTCAATTTTTTAAAGATTTTTTTCGCTAAAATTTGAAATAAAATACAATTGCTATACCATTTTAAACTACAATACACTACAACATTTTTTAAAAAAAATATGGATCTGAGATATTGACAAAAAAGATATGGATATACTGCATAAAGATAAATACAGGGACACGAAATTCAAACGCAGTAGATTGTTGACTTCACAAACTGCGAAGATTTCTGGAAACAATCGACCTAATCCTTGATAAGGTCCTATGTTTGAGTCCCGCCGGCGCACAGTGGTCTATTTTGCTCATTTACGGGGACATTTGCCTTGGAACCAAAGTTGTTGAAACCTCAATGTATCGATTCAGGAGTGTGAACAGAAGCTTTAATTGTTCGAAAAAGTATGAATAGACCATATTCTATGAAGCGTAGAGCGATAAGGATTCATGAAACGAAGCGAAAGACGCAGAGCGCGCTCAGTCTTGTTTAGAGGTCGCTCGGTAGGCTGTGTTCGAGGTGTCCTAGTACGTGCGTGTTACATTCCAGTGTGAAAATTTTTATCCCATCATGGAACCTGGTTCTTCAGGTACGTTATATATTAATTTTAATACGTGTTTTTCGTTTTAGAAGTATTAAATTTATTTTATTAAAAACGGGGGGAAATGAAGGTGTATAACTCTTAGTCGAAATTCATTGGAGTAGAACAAAAAAGGGCCTCGTTGTAACATGACCAATTTTTTATATGATGTAGAGTATTTATCTACCTTTAAAACGAGACTAATTTTAATGTGCGGAGATTTGCGGAAATTGTGTTATTGAGTTTTATTTGTCGGTAGGTGCGCGACTGGGAGTGTCGCGTCAGGAATTGTTTGGATTTCCTTCGCACGAAGGTCTTCTGTCTCAGGCAAATAAAACTCATGTGAGAAAGAAGGTAGTTGATTTGATAATGTCGAGAGTGCAGAATGTTCCAGAAGACGATATTATCAATAAAATTAGATCTTTTATTATCTCAATTGTAAATCGCTGGAAAGCAAGCGGAAGGCGGAAGGAAACATTTTTGAAACAAAATAAAGACTGTTTAGAAGAAGAAATGATCTTTCTTCGACATGATACACGACCACGAATATCCACGACACATCATCAAAGAGAATTTGATACGAATTTGAGCACCAGAACAAAGAGAAGGCGTACAAGACATAAAGAATGTCGCTACTTTCGCGAGCACAATACTCGCAAAAATATCAGGCAACGAAACATCGAAGACCTTCTCCATGCTCTCTTGATATCTTCTGATCCAGTGATATCTAGCATCAGAAATTTACCTAAAAGAAAAATAAATCAATTGCCACAGCAAGTCATCAATCTCTTAAAAGTCCCTACACATTCACCAGAATTGTCACGAGTTCACCAGCATTCAGGTAATTCATTCCAAAGCCAGAATGAAGAAGACTTGAAAGATACTTCAGGCAGTGATTTTGATATATAAATCGTTTGGGTATGTATTTATCATTTATTTTCTTTCGTAAAATACAGGTTCTACTCTTTATAATTCGTTTAATTATAGAATATATGTATATCCTTGTTTGTACGCAATAATACGCAGAAAAACGATTCGAATATCTTTTGCATGTTATAGAATAGCAGTTAAGAGTGATAAAGATTTCAAAATTATATAAAATTAACAAAAAAACTATTATACAGTTGATTTCATTTCAAAAAGAGCAATGTCCCCCTAAATATTGAAAATAGACCACTGTGCGGCGGCAGGATTTTCGACACTAGCTTTTCAGCTAGGTCGAATTCAGTCACTGTCTGGAGGAGAATTCTAGCGACCGGCTGCTCTGATCGGTAGTTTTCCGTGGTTTCTCAGAACAACACCAGGCGAATGCTGGAGCAGTACAAACGGGCCACGGACCGCGCGCGGTCTTTCCTTCCTCTTCGTTGTCCTATCCAACTCCTAACACACACACGCACACACACGCATACTTACACTAACGTGCACTACACTACCACACACGACGGGAGACTCGTCAGAGACTTAGAACTTGTCCCGGCTGGGGCGGTGCCGCGCTGATAGGAGATACCTGGTTACGGAAAACCCCGCTAGTCGACAGTGGGTCGGCGCCGGATCTCGCCATCCAGTGGGGGAAGATTACTGCCATCTCCCGATGAAAAAACATGCACTACACATACGGGGCTAATGACCTCAGTGGCGACAATCGTAAATACCCCAAAATTTCATCTGTTGGTCTCTTCAGGGTCTCCCTAAAATCGTTTAGTGGTCCTCTCGAGGACCACAGACCCTAGTTTGAAAACTCTACTCAGAATAAAGGAAATATAATAACAAAGTTACATTACTACAATATATATATATATATATATATATATATATATATATATATATATATATATATATATATATATTGAAAAGAACTGTCTGATTTTATTTTTAAACTTAATATTTCCTCTGCCCTTTTCACATTATTAAATATAAATTCAACGTAAATTCAAAAATTCCCGTTCCAAATTTAGATAAGTATATGGGCGCCAGGAAAAGATTACGTTCATTCAATTATTAAAATTACTCCAACTGCTATTTCAATTAAATTAATATCCGGCTAACTGGGTCGATGGGTCTTATAAGAAATAATCGCTATTGCCTACTAATAGCCGATTATTCGATTTGCCATCTGTACAGTGTGGCCGAGGAATCTGAAAAGCAAAAATACATTTCAGGCTACTCATTTGCTGGAATTGGCTAAATGAAAATCATCTTTTCTATTCACAGAAACGTGTAAGTTTATTCAATGTTCTTTGGTAACAATATGAAATTTTCGGTCATGACCAGTCTCAAACCTTATAATACAGTACCCGTCTTCGCGTGCTCTCGAACGATGTTGCCGCGTAGAACCATTTTTAATTTTCCCCGGTGTCGATGGTTCCAGGTCCAAATACCATCTTCTTTTCTTCCGTTCTGGCACAAGTGTACTCAAGTCACTGATCGTCACCGCCTCATAAGTTGATAAGACAATTAATTCTCCTTTTAAAAGTTCCCAGTTCTTTCTACGCGTATACTTAAAATATTAAAGTTCAGCAAACCATATCTGTATCAAATACTCCCAGTCCTGTTGCCGACAAATTCACCTAAGTTCACAATTCTAGCTGCTGCACTCGAAATATTTCCATGTTCCAATTTCCACACATTACATCAATATTCTAAGTCCGACAACAATACGCTCCAAAGTAGATGTTCACAATTCGCAAACTCCCAACATCAATTGTCTACACACGATCCGCACAGCACCACGACAAAAGTGGGAATGAATCCATATTCCCCTCTTTCAGCCCTTCAAAACTCTGTCCATACATTCTACTGTTTCTTGTCAGAAAAAATTCCATGCCCAGCCAATCCCTCAATTACTTACAAATTCAACTAGCCGCGACCCAGACTGTCATTGATTTCTCGGCCAATCCCCAAACAGTTTGCTTTGTCAACTAGCCGTGCCCCGTGGTTCAAAGCAATGAAGTTTGTTGACCTTAACGACAACTCGTGTACCGTTGCTATGCCGCCATATTTACAAATATCTATCCTTACAATTCTCCCTGTTTACAATAAATGTGACGCAATACAAGGTCCCACATATTGGTAAGTCACTTTATATATATATATATATATATATATATATATATATATATATATATACATAACTGTTCGCAGTTCTAATATATTTATACAGGATCTCATTTAACCATAGGAATAAAATTGGAGGGTCTGTGATTTCAAAATTAATGACTTTACAACTAAATTATTTTCATTCGTTCCATTGAATTTGGCCCAGAGTAATTGCAGATGAAAATAGGGAATATTCTAACATGCATCTGTTTATATTTGCCCATAGCAATGATAATCGTAGCAAACATAATAGGTGGAAGGGGGTCCAGGTGAGGTAGGGTGAAGCGGCGAAAGGCAGGAATAGGAGGGAGAAGGTGATTTGATTTCATTGATTTGTACGTGTTTCCGGGTGCGTCAACTGCTTTGGTCATTAGTGTAGTGCATATTTTTTCCCAGGAGATGGCGGTGATGGGGCGCCTACCGTCGGCTAGTGGGGTTTCCCACCAAACAGGACTCTCCGAGCAGCGGGGCACCGCCCCAGGCGGGACAAGCTCTAAGCTCCCGACCGGTCCCCGGAATATGTGATAGTGCAGTGTATGTTAGTGTAAGTGTGTGTGTGTAAGGGGAGAGGTTAGGAGAAGGAAGAGGAAAGAAATATCGCGCGCGGTCCGTGGCCCGTTTGGTAGGGTACTGCTCCGGCATTCACCTGTTGTTGATCGGAGAAACCACGGAAAACTACCGATCAGAGCAGCCGATTGCTAGAATTCTCCTCCAGACAACGACTGAATGCGACCTAGCTGAAAAGCTAGTGTCGAAAATCCTGCCGCCGCCGTCAGGACTCGAACCTATGACCTCCCGGCAGAGGCGCTGCAGTGACATCAGTTGATGCACTGAGCTACTGCACCCGGTGGACAGGTGGGACGGGGCAGGGTGAGAATGACATAATCGAGAAGGGAAAGGAATGGAAGGGAAGGGAAGAGAAGAGAAGAGAAGGGAAGGGAAGGGAAGGAAAGGGTAGAGGAGACTATATGACAGGTGCGAGTCCCGGCAGAGCAGAGCAGGATATGGCAGGGGCACACACGATTGATTTATTGATTGATTGATTAGTGATTCTGAGCGCGGAAACTGCTAATATTATTCGTGCTTAATTGTAGTGCATTTTTATCGCCGGAAGTGGCGGTGATGTTCCCCCGCTGGAAAGTGAGATCCGTCACTGATCTACACGGCGGTTCGCGAACGTTTCCCCAACCAGGTATCTCCCATCAACGGAGCGCCGCCCCAGCCAGCACACGCTCTAAGCTCCCAATTGGTATCTCGGAGATACTAGATATTCATTCATTCCTTTCCCTGTATTATGGATAATTATGTTAAATAAACACCCTTACAATGCAGGATACTTCTGCTAGTAAGAAATATAATGATAGTTGTAGGAAAAGTAAGTTACACCATATATCAGGTGCTGATATTATTTATGGGTCAAAATACCTATTAATCAAAATTGATCATCCATACTTCACTTTAATAAGCAATTTTGTCTCGCCATATAGTCCCATCAATAATTTCAGCAAGATTCGTGATTTACACGTTTTGTTGAAAGCGACACACGCTCAAATAATTGAGGTAATTGAAAAAACGCAAAATCTGGAAACCATTTGATTTGTTTCAAAAGATGAGAGTCCCCTCATACAGTCTGTTTGATTACGTCACCGTTCGATACACAAGAATGGAGAGCTCTTCGGAGAGTATGATCTTCTTTCCGGCTTACATTAAGTGACAATAATTGTTGCCCAAGATTTTGCAACAAATTAACAGTGAATTGGATTTACTGAATTCAGATATCTCAATATTTTCATTGAATTGGTTCTACTTTTGTGCTACGAACATCGTAATGAATAATACGATCACAAAATTCACAGTATTTAACGCAAATATTGATCTTTATATAAACATATATTTTTATTTTCAACATTTATTGCATTATTATGCAGATATTTTGATGAGTTTCGTCTTATTGATACATCTTTTGTTACAAAACGATGAGTTCTTCAGGAAGACAATGTTTGAACCACTTTAATGTATCTTACTACATTGTTGGGGAATATTCGCTACAATAACAGAAAAGAAATATTACAAACTTTAAAGAAAAAATATATGAAGCACATTTTCGTACAATACTGGGTGATCAAGATAAGTTGTGGTCTCTCCATATGGCATGCAAACCTTGTGTGGAGTGTCTCCGTCAGTGGAAAATTGAAGAGTTTAAAATTTGGTGTATTGATGGAATGACGAGAGCCCCAAAATAATTATGATTGTTAGTTTTGTTCTTTAACTGTACAAGACTTCAATAGTTACAAGAAAAAGAAATGGGTGTACCCTGATTTGGAATCTGCAAGGCGATCTGTGCCACATGGACCTGATGTTCTCATATCAGAATTCACCACACTCCCTGGAACTCCTATGTCCGATAGTGAAGATATACAGATTCTGGGGTGTGATTCAGGAGTTAGCAGTGGCAGTGAATACGATGTGCTACAAAACAGCAGTTTTCCCAAGATGAGCTCAGTGATTTAATATATGACATCTATATGCTAAACCAAGCAGCTGAACTTTTAGAATCCAGACTAAAAGAAAAAAAATGTCTGACATTGGAAGCGAAAATAACATTTTACAGGACAATACAGACAAAACTCCTACCATATATCAGTGAAAATGGAGACTCCTTATATTTTTTTAACATTCCTGGACTACTTGTTCATATGGGTGTTTCAGAATATCGACCCGAAGACTGGCGGCTCTTCATAGTCAGTTCCACTCGAAGTTGAAAGTGTGTTTTACTGCACAATGGCGACTAGTATCCATCAATACGAAAATTTGGATAATCGTAAAGCAGCAAAACGGGTGCAAGACTTGCTATTAAACTCAAAAGTGGGGTCCAACTATGAGCATTAACCTTTGAGCTTTTATTGTACTACTAGTACGGCTATTTGACATGTCTGGGGGCTTTAGTTTTCTCACTTGGCAATATTCTCAAGGGAACGTGGGAATCTCCGTTCCTTTGCCTTCTCCCTATCAGTCGTAAAGAACATTTGGAGATAATTTCTGGCTGCAGCATCCCGTGCTCTACCGCGCACACTCATGTAAGTATTTTTAGTATTCCAAACGGATATTTTATTTATTAAGGTTGTTCGTTTACATGTATTTAGAATCATTGAAATCAAAATCGAAGATGTTAAAAATCGGTTTCGTTGATTTTTACTGTCTCGTATACGTACTGCGTATATACTGAGTAATGCAAGTTGAGCAGAGAAAGTTATGTAATGCTACGGAAAATCGAGAAATACACGTTTTGGAGTTCCTTGATACCAAAAAAAGTATTTATTTTTACACGTCCGTCTGTGAACACCACTAGCACATAAACCATGCGTAGGATTTTTTCCCAAACGGGTATTAGCCAGTCGAACAGGCTCCAATCGCGGCGCTGCGATTTTGAACAACTTTCTTCAAAATTTGAGGGTTCTTTACATTAACACCCTGGAAAGTTTTCAAAACTTTCTCAAAAATGGCTGCAAATTTTTCTTGAATTTTTCAAAAGAATAGAGTAAAATACACTAATGAAGATGGTGTAGGCCCGTTTGTCATTGTTAACTCTGAATTTTCGAAGATTTCAAAAGTTTGATTTCTTTCCGTATTTTCTTCCTACAACTACAAAATTGAAGATAGACGTCTTTCCCTTCGAGTAAAATTTGTTCTCCATATTTATTTCATTTTCTTAGGTCATGTCCGTTTTTTTTTGAAAATTTTAGTAGCTTTTGTAGAGTATTGAAATATGTACAATTTAAAAAAGTAACGAACAAGATGTTCTCAAAAACGGCTCCAAATTTTGTCTTCAACTTTTGGTAAGGATAGTGCTAAGTGTACTCGAAAAGATGACATAAAAGCCATATTGGTATATTCTTTTGTTGTTTTTTCACAATTTACAAAAATGTAATTTTTTACTCGTCTCTCTTAATATTTATACTAGCGGCGATTTAATCACATTATTGTATTTATGATTACATGTGATTTAAATAATGTCATATAAAGTTTCCCAAAAACTCAAAAGTTTTCTGTGAAAATAAGCCCAAAATTCCGCATTTTCAGAAAAACTCGAAGGCCGTTTTCTGAAAAGGACTCCAAATTTCTTCTTCAAACTTTTCCTACAGATAGTGCTAATTGTACTGTTTAATATGAAATTACGTTCACTTTAATATATTCTCCTATTTCTTCGAAAATCACACATACGTAATTTTTTTAAAAAATATCTCTCTCGCCGTTAAGATGCACATTTTCAGCAAATTGTAAACATTATTGCATTTGTGAATGGAAATGCTTCACATGACTTAATGAAGGTTTTCAAAAACTCAAAAATTTTCTGTGCAAATGTTTCGAATTTATAGTAATTTTTAAACGCCATTTTCTAAAAAACGGCTCTAAAGTTTTCAAGGGAAATTGCTATTTAGGACGAGGTTTTACTCTTTTTTTAATATTCTGAAAGTAATATTACGGTCTTACTATTAAGAACAAAATATCTGGGAATTTTTTAAGAAAATGTTCTTTGGACGGCGATAGATAGCAACTGAGGAGAGGATGTGGCAAGTCTCAAATGCTAGCCTAGACCAAAGAAACTAGAAGAGTAATGCGAGAGAGTCTGTGCCGTTCTGTAGCACCAGTATTATATTACCACACTTGCCACGAGACCGGTCGAGAATTTAGAGCTTATCCCGACTGGTACAGTGTTCTGGTTGGTGATACCTGGTTGGGGAAAACCCCTCTAGCCCGCTAACCAGATCGGCCCCGGTAGGTTGGTGCCGGATCTCTCCGGCGGGGCGGGGGAAGACCACCGAGCAAAAACATGCACTACACGATCGGGACTAATAACCGTAGTAGTTGACGCGCCCGGAATCAAATCAATCGTGGCAACATGCAGTGCTCCTACGTGCCCGCTTTTGCGAGTTTCAAAGGTGCGACCATCAGAAGGTGAAACAACCCTATCTTCAAAGCCATCTAGACATATTTCCAGAAAATTTTGGCAATATGTGTGAGGAGCAAGGCGATCAATTCCAGCAAGGAATAAAGGTGATGGAAGGTAGATCTAAGGGTAGATGGAATAGACACAATGGTTGACTACTGCTGAATCTTTCAACGTGATTGTCCAGATTTGCCACATGAAAGGAAATCATACAATGTTTTTCAAACAATTACGAGTAATTTTGGTTCGTTTCGAAGTGTAAATATACCAGGTATATGCATAAGTATTTTTCGGTTTTACTAAGTTATGGCTCCACAAAAGAATACGCAGCATATGAATTTGAGACTTCGTTTTTTTGTTGCCCTGACATTAACCTACCAACACATACAAGTTGAGGCCGCCAAACACTACCGGCTGTGTTGTATCGATCAGTGATGATGTCGATGTTTGTACCTGAAAAAGAACATTTGCCGCACTTGCATTTCTTATTTAATCTAAAGAAAAACGCTGTGGAAAGTCATCGTTTGCTAGTAGAAACGTATGGTAGAGGTAGTCTAGTGATTAGAACATGAGATACAATTTAAACGTGATGATTTCAATGTGAAAGACAGTATGCGCTCTGGTAGACCACAAAAGTGTGAAGACGAGTAATTGCAAACGTTATTGGATGATGACCCAACTCAAACTCAACAGCAATTAGCAAAAGCATTAAATATGCCACAAGAAACAATCAGAAGACGCTTACGAGCAATGGAGATCAATTATCTCGGTAAATGGGTCCTACGTGATTTGAATGAACGTCAAATGAACGAAAATGCGCCATCTCAAACAGCAAAACCGGTGAAAGACATCTTACAATAGCTTGAACGGGACATCTTTCCACATCCGGTGTTCTCCTCCGACCAAGCGCCATCTATCACCTCTTCGCATTAATGTGGCACGAGTTCACAGGGCACTTAAGCAATTTCGTAGAAGTTGAAAAATTGCTCGACGAATGGTTTGCTGCATTTGAACGAGCAGTTTTTTCTGGTATGGTATTCATAATTTACCTGAGAGATAGGCAATGTGTGTAGAAGACGATGACCAATATTGCGAATAAACAAAAAATGAATTTCTCCTGAAAATTACGTTTTTATTATCGTTTTAAAACCGGCAGAAACTTGTGCATATACCTGGTAAATACATTAAATATATTAGTATTGCGCATTTCAAGTGTTTAATTTTGTATAAATAAGCATATCTAGTTACATTAAGTTGACGTTTTATGCAATTTCCGAATAGCCTCTATTCAATAAAATTATATATTTGTTCGATGCGATTTTCTTTGTCCCAAAAACTAGAGCCAATCTACTAAGACCAAAGCCGTATTTTGACCAATATTTTACCACATGAAAAAATTATAAAAAATAAGTTCTTCTCTAAAGTCATTATATCTGCTTTATTTAACACAATTTCTGGAGTCTATTCTGCTCTTTCACACTACCATGTTGCAGGAAATGACTCGGTGATTCGCAGGTTGGTTAAGTGACAAAATACCACTGCCACTGATCATAAAATTGTTGCAAAGCTTTCGAACACATACTCCTCAGTTTGGGTCAAGAGGTTTTGAAATAAAACCAAGCACTCCACAGGAAAGTATCCCACGCCGACCCCACACCCACTTCATCTACTGGCGATTTCACGCCAGCGCGGCGGTCGTGTCGCCGCGGCATTATTTTGGGTGCAAAGAATTTCCAGCGGGATTTTCGTTATAAAGCTTTTCCCCAGACCTGCTAAACAAACTTCGCAGGCAGCTTTTTAGAGCAAGATTCTTTGAGACAGACGAAGTTTGCTTCGAGTTCAGTTCGACCTGCAAAATCTCGTTTCGCACATTCCTCCAACTCGCGATGAGTGGCTGCGTTCAATTTTTTACCCTCTCCTTCAGGAGCCTTCTAAGCGATTTCATATCTTTCCGAAGGCCACGAAATTTCCATCGCCCGCGAACTTTTCTCCCTTCTTGTGTTGTGCTTTTGTTTGTGGTCCCGCGACAAGCGGCTGCACGAGAAGGGGGGGGGAAGTCGAAATGGGAGACGGGTAAAGAATAGAGAGATCGGACGGAGGGCACGAACGGCGGGAAGACAGAAGGGGAACGAGGCGCAGCAGTACGTTCGTGAAGTGAGGAGGCAGCAGGAAGCGTGGCTTAGGGAACCAGGCGAAGTGCGTGAAGAAGCGGCCGGGCGAAGGGTGGAAGTTCTGCGATACAGGAGCGGCTTCCGAGCACGAGGAGGGGGAAAACGTTATTTTGGCATCATAAAAACGGAAGACGGAGCTCTTTTGTCCCGAGAAGGAGCATTTCCTGAAAATAAGTCTCATCCACGCTGCTCAAATCAAGTCCATCTACAGCACGGACTACAGTTTATTCGACAGTAAAAATCCACATTTCTTTCCTCAAGTGCCTTCCTCGCATTATACCGTCACCTCTTGGTGCATGGTGGCGTTCATTTTGGAAGGAAATAGGCCTCTTATCATCAGCCTCATACGTATTTTCAAAGAAAATTACTCCAGAATAAATTTGTTTACGTTTTCTTCAAATACAACGACTTTTTAACAACGATACAACGATTTTTTAGTAAAAATCTACTTACACTAAAGAAACATAATTGTAGTTTAAAATTGCAAATCAATATATTGCAGTATTAGTTCTCATTCTACTTCTTATTTATTTATTATTCGTGCGGGTAATTTAGTATCAGGTGACACAATCCATTACATTGCTGTGCCTGACCAGAATGGGCCGGTTCTAGAGCGACATTATGCGAATATTTCTCTTTCAACAATAGTTTTCATAATATATGAGTATATGCATGTGTATATCGTCTATCGAACATAAGATTTTCCAACATACCATCCGAATACAAAACACGATGTCATAAACTTTGGGAAAAAAACATTCATGTTTTTAATGTGCATCTTTATGGGTATTCATGCTAACAAAACATAACTTCATCCGGTAGGGGATTCAAACTATCAAAAATCCGTGGAGAGGTAATAAGTCACTACGTGACTCAATTTTCTTAAATTTTGTTGTGCAATGAACAAAAAGAACAGAAAGAAATATTATTACTCTTTCCTCCAGTCGATACTAAAATAGCAATTGTAACTTTAAAGCCAGAAAGAAATATATATTAAATAATTGTATTTAATGTAGGAACGACCTGGAAAAATTTGAGAATTACCGTTGAAACACTAATCCGATTGAAACTTAACATAGGCCTCCTTCTTCGTTAACAAGATTTATTTAAAATCCCTTCTTATAGGGATAAATAATACTAATTTTCATTCACCTAAAAACAGTAAAACTTTACAATAGACACGCCAGACGATCCATGTTGCAAGCCGAAGAAGTACTGCATTTCTACGGACGAACTGTGCGGATTAATTCATTGATTGATTAATTGATCAATGTTTTCGGGCACATCAACAGCTATGATCATTCATCTCATTGGAGTAGTGAATTTGTTTATACCCGAAGTAAGCGGTATTCCTTTCCCGCTGGATGGTGAGAGTCGGCGCCGACCAACATGCCAGCTTGCGGAGGGTGTGTGTCAGGGGAAAGAAAATGTCAGGAAAGAAGGAAAGATCTCTCTGTCCTTGACCTGTTTGTTAGGGTACAGCTCCGACATTCGCCTGGTATTGATCTAAGAAACCACATAATGCTACGAATCAGAGAAGCCATTCGCTAAAATTATCCTCCAAACCCGGACAGAATTCGATCTCGTCGCCTCCTACATTATTTCTGTAGTATACATACCTTTTGCAGCTCTCACACGCAACTAACATTTATAAATGAGGTCCCTAATGAAAGATAATTTTACGCATACATGCCGAATTGTACTTCGACTTTGAAAATATGAAGGTTTTGCTTTAAAAAACGAATCTAAATATTAATGTCAGATGGAAACCCGTAACACTTGGTCGGTTTTTTATCTTTATCGTTAAATAAGTCTTAAACGAGGGACCTTACCTCCTACGGCCTTAAAAATTAAAATTTAGAGGACGAAGGCTTCCAAGAAACGTTTCTTGCACAGTATTCAACAGGATGAAATCTTCTTGAACATTCCCTTACAATTTTGCTGGTTCGACGCTTCTCGAGTCTACCCCAACTGTTCAGAGGCTGTAGAATATGCAACTGCATGTGAAATGAAACTAACGACTTGATATTGTTCGCGATTGAATTCATCTCTCTGCTTGGTAATAACGTGAAATTAGAATAGTTTTTATTGTCAAGGGTGTAACTTATTGTTATCAATTACAAGGAGACATAGGACCAGAGACGGGGATACTAGGATCTTTAAGAAAAAAGATATATTACAGGCTTAATGTAGAAATGTAAGCCTGTAATTAATTACAGGCTTAATGGAAAAATAGGGAAGAGGGTGGGGTTTAACATGCGAGAGTTTCGCACGGGCACACGACTAGTGTAGCTTTATAGCTAGTGTTGAAAAACCGTCACCAACGAGTCTCGAGCTCTAGGTACTCCTGACCAGACTCGCTGTGGAGATAAAAGTAATCCCGGTTTTGTTGAGCTCTTCTTTTGCCTTCAATGGTAGGAATAGAGCTGAGGGTGAGTTACTATATTCTTAGAAATGCAGAAAAATCAAATCTGCAGTTCGTTTACCGTTGCAAATAGATTTTCTATTTGAAAATGTATTCTAACGAAAATGTATAGTTTTTGAAATGTTGCTAATCTCGCGCTTTTTTAAATAATAATAATAATAATTATTATTATTATTATTATTAATTTAATAATTATAATAATAATAATAATAATAATAATAATAATAATAATAATAATAATAATAATAATAATAATAATAATAATAATAATAATAATAATCTGTAGTAGTAGTAGTAGTAGTAGTAGTAGTAGTAGTAGTAGTAGTAGTAGGAGGAGGAGGAGGAGGAGGAGGAGGAGTAGTGGTAGTAGTAGTAGTATTGTTGTTGTTGTTGTTGTTGTTTTAACTCTCATTCATCTTTCGAATATTATCGTTAAAATGTTGAGATGGGATTCTGGTAATCAAAAAAACGTGCGCAGATAAACTTCTCCCCCATACGTCATATACAGTTGTTACTGTTTTTTCACCAAATAGATATTTCTCGTAAGCTAACTCAATCGATGGAACTGCGCAGAGTTCTGCAAACTGCCTCCCGAATGACGCCTTCCTTGACTCGGCTGCGCGAGGCGCTCTCCGTTAACTGTTCTGTCTTCCGCCGTTGTCGCATTATGTGAACTCGTGGACTGCTCTTTCAGTCTCATTCGTAATATATTCCTTCTACTCTTTTCACTACTCACTCTTCTACTACCAAGTATTCTACTACGTGTCTCTGATTGCTATTGATCGTATATGCTACCGCTTTCTATAAGAAACATTTGCTTTCAGATTTTCGCTGGCGAATCAGTTCGCAGCGTTCCTCGAATGAATTCGTGTTCACCGGAACGATCCGAGACCTACGTTTTCGTCGTAATATATTGTAACGGTTATAGCAGAAATGTTTGGTCCAAATACGATTAGAAATTTATAATTTGTATACATTCTTTTTTTTTTGTATTTTAAGCATGTTTTGTCGTTCCTTTCAGGTCAGAGGGAAAAGCACTGTGGATAGTAGCACTCACAAGAGCTCTCAGCTTTCGATCCAATAATAATTACAAAATACAGAGCAATGAAAAACCCTCTTCGCTTTGAAAGCTTCACCTCGGCGCGCCATATACTAGGTTGAAGCCGATTAACCGATCCCCTTTTGTCACGTCAGCTACCTAGCCTTTTCTTGGTAAATCGGCTTACAACGTATCCATCATGGACTTCAGGGCCACTGTGTCAGAGCTTGCACGGTAAAGAGATTTCTTTAACGGAATATACTCAGTGTATTTAAATCATGTTTTAAGTAATTTTAAAAGAAATGTATTAAATAATTTTATAAACAAAAAATAAATAATAATAATTAAAATAAGACAATTTAATCATTATATATTAAAAATT
Source organism: Teleogryllus occipitalis (assembly GCA_011170035.1). Classification (NCBI taxonomy): domain Eukaryota; kingdom Metazoa; phylum Arthropoda; class Insecta; order Orthoptera; family Gryllidae; genus Teleogryllus; species Teleogryllus occipitalis. Next base: position 42,829 of record BLKR01010348.1, read on the forward strand.
AAAAATTTTACATTATTAGAACTCATTAGTAGACACTTCTAAAAAAAAGTGGATTCTTTTCCCTTCTCTATTACTCCTCTCGTCTGAAGGAAACCTATATTCCTTACGGAAATTTTCTTACATAAAAGGAGCAAATCATATTACACGTATTACTTCAACTATTGAAAAGGGCACTTTCAACCTACATTACATTTCACCCCGTCTCCTCATTTTTTTCACTATTCTTTCAAAAAAGGAAATATTGTAAATCTGATCATTCTAACTACAGAATGACAGGAACAAAAAAATTCTATTGCGTTGAAATTCATTGCTGATGTTACCATCCTGAAGTCCGGCGCGCGTTGTTGCTGGTACACCCGGCAGGGCGCAGCACTTTTACGCGGCGCCATGCCCTCGAGGAATCACCACCAGCTAAGCTGAACACGCTGCTCGCAAATGAATGGATATCTGCCGCTTCATAAACCCATATACCAGCAACTCTTGAAACGAGAGCGAGAGTGAAAGCGAGGTGGTCGTGTTAGTGATTAATGCTGCGGGCAGGGATTCTACGAACGAGTTACCAATATCTTCTATTTGGTCAAAGGAACATAGTTACGCCCGGTCACCAGGGCCGGTTTAATGACCGGCGAAGCCTGTAGCATTTAACATGGGGGGCCTGTTTTATTATTTTTTCTAGTTTTTTCAAGACTTAGTGATGTGCATGGTATTTGAAAGAACTTTCATCTATTTCCGATTATATATTTTTTAAATCGATTCTTAGCTAAACATGGCTTCGTTAATCAATAACGAGACAATATTGTCCAATCTAAAAAGGTCTAAAATTAAACTATATAAGTACATACATAAATACATAATATGATTTTAAAGTCTAAAAAAGTAATTCAGTGTCTAGTAGACGTTAAAGTCCAAATAATGCATACTTAGAGTTCAAACGAAATATGTTTCGTTTTATTTATTAATTCTTACAAACAAGTTTGAGAACAATTTGTGTATTCAAATGGAACAAAGATTTGAAGTATTATCGAAAGATCTATAACAGATGTACTCTAAATCAGGTCATTTCTTCTGGATGATAAAATATTTACTTATTCAAAATGAAATTGAAACAAATATGTTAATTTTCAAATTATTAAATTATAAACATTTAGTAAAATGTCAATGTGATACTTTTTTTAGTTTGATTGGATTTCATCTCATCAAACGTTTTCTCAAATTTGCAGAAGAAAACTCATCGATTATATTTCTTGTACTAATTTTTTTATTTGTTCGTGTTCAATACTCAAAGAAAGATTCTTCAGACGTGTTTGGCTATGTTGGCTCTTATTTTACTCTTATTTTGTTTTCGTCATATTGATATGTGATTGTATTAAGAAGGACAGTGATAAATTAGCTATCGTTATTGAAATCAAACCGATAAAGTTTCAATACTCAATAAAACATTTACGCAATAAATTAAAACAAGAGAATAAGCTGAATCATTTCAGATTGTAATTTTGCAGTAAAAATTGTATTCAAACAAACAAATTTCAAACGGTTGCATTTCAAAACCAAAACAATGTCGTTGGTCAGCATTGAAGATGAAACTTTTTCATAATTGTACAATCTTTTTTACAGTAGGTTCACAAAATTCATAACCCAAAATCTTTTTTCTTGACAAGCGAGACATTTTTAAATACTGTGCCTTAGAAAGGATCGGGCTCATATGATTTGCTACCTGCGCTTCTAGAATGACCCGGGACTACTGGTCACTCCATTTACGGCAACTTTGTTTTCTGTTCTTCTGGACTGCATTCTATTCAACATCAGTTTCTCCATGGACGCCGTTCCACCGAGCCATGGCTCCCGTTTTCTCGTCCTCCTCAACGGCTTCGCCAAGGGCGAGTCATCTGTACTACTTTAAGTAAATGTGAGATATATGTAAATTACCACTAGCCTACGGCGTATTTATTCGGAGTTATTACAATTGGATGCTTTGTTCTCTCTCTCATTTCTATATCACGTACGGTGGGAAAAATGTCCATTAAAGACACGTTGGTTTAAAGTACCAATTTTAAATTGCGCGCTCTTTTTTGTTTACAGCGATTGAAAGAATGCCGGAAGGAAATGCAACTAGCAAGCTTGAACAGAATATGAGAATAAATAGTTTTGAATTGGATGAATAGTTTGTATATATTGGACGAATATATTCTTTGTAGTGGCGTAACGGGTGGGAGTACCGTTTCCATACTATTATTTACGGTCCTTTTATTCTTTATCAAATATACCTTTAACTCTCCGTAGAGAGAAAGTTATGTAATGATGCGTGAAATAACGGCGAATTTTCGGCAGAAAAACTCTTATTACAGGGTCCTGGTATGAAAAAGTGCATAAATCCAGTTGATAAATTTAGAAAAAAATACTCTATCATATGGTGTAGCCAAAACCCATGTTTTCTGGATCCTTCATATCGAAAAATCAAATGACGGCAAAACCTTCGTCCGTCTCTCCGACCGTCCAAGAGTCTGTCCGTGTGTCCGTCTGTCGTGAAGAACGCTAGAGGCTAAACTGTTCAGCCGATTATCTCCAAAGTTGATATTCCTCAATCAATCTGGCTGATGTCGCGGCTCCTTGAATTTGAAACCGATTTTTTAATTTTGGGGGTACTTCACATGAAGCCCCTTGGATAATTTCAAACTGTTTAAAAAAAGGCTCAATCGTTTTTTCTTAAATTTTGTTGTTGGATAGTGTGCGGGACGTTTAAGATAATGGCGCAAGCCTTGTGATCGTTAAAAATTTTTAACGATTTTTCCAAAAATGGCCAAAATTAAGTTTTTTCGGGGTCTTCCTATTACTACAATTATGAAGATAAGGATTTTTCCGTCAATAAAATTTGTTTCTTAAAGATAGATTTTGAAATAATGTCATATACAATTTTTCAAAAAATTGAATAATTTTAGTGTAATTTTGCGTGAAAATACGGGCGAGAAAGTACGTGCTGCCGTTCCTGTGGTCGATATTGCTAAGGCAGTAGTGTCGTAGCGATCTCTGACCAAAGAGTCTTGGGTTCGAGTCGCGCCTCGGGTATGGTTGTATATGTGTTCATCATTTCACCCCTTATCATCGCCATTTTGTTTCATCTTCATAATTACCATAACGTTAACTCCAATAGGGGTTGCTCATGACCTAGATGTTGATGGAACCTTAATTTTTTACATGCGCTGATTTAGCGCCATTAGTTAAAACATGAACCCCATAGTTTCAAAGTGTGACTTTTGGAAACTATATTAACAAAGCCCACAATAAACTGTTACGACTTGTTTTTCTTATTTTGGATACATTTCAAATATAAATGAACTAAATCAAGGAAACTATTGGTCACATAGTCCTGACTTATCCATTCTCCGATAGCAAAGAAAGCAGAAAACGAATTTTCCAATGTGAATTTCTATCAAGAAAAACATCATCCTCCTTATACACATCTTCACTAATTGGCCTCCATTGGTTTGTAGACCATATATTCAGAAACGAGAAAACACTGGCAGTTAACATTTCTAGTAACTTCAGGTAGACATAAAAGAAGTATCAGTATTCTTAAAAGTGTAAAAACATTTCAAAAACGATTGAAAACAGTCGTCCGTAAAACCTTACAACATTAGCACTGAGAAAAATCTACTAAATAAATGTTTGTTAATCGTTCGTTCGTAAATAGAGAAGATAATTTACGTGTTTTATGAGGAGAAGAAGAATAGAATATTGGAAATGGTTTACAGAGTTTTTACACGTGTGTACTAATGGGTACTGCATATACTTGAGAGTTATGCACTGTCAATAATTAATGGTTTTCACTAAGAAATAATAGTTCCTATTATTGGTTGTATGTGTGTTCATCATTTCGCTCATCATCCACATTTTGTTTCATCTTCATAGTTACCATAACGTTAACTCCAATAGGGGTTGCTCATGACCTAGATGTTGATATAATAGATGAAAACTCACTGTACGTCACGGTATTTCTGGCGGAACATGTGTGCGTTACTGGCCATGAATCAGTCACATTTCTTTCTTTCATTACTATGGCATAACCAGTGAAGAGCAACGCTTTTCATTCGCGATCATACGCACAAGCCAGAGCAGAGAGAACAGACTCTGCGAAGCGGCGCCCAGAAGAAACCCCCGGGTCTCAAGCGTGGCATCCGCTCCGCGGCCAGGGCCCAGTTTCTCTCCGCGGAATCGCTGCCTCACCGCTCCCCTTCAACCGGTTCATTTCCGCGGCGGCGTCATTGTCCACGGGGGACAAGTGGAGACCACTTCGGAGAACTTGACAGTGCGAACGCGCTGCCATCGCCATCGCCCCCGCCCCCGCCCCGCCAATGCCACACACGGCCCTCGCTCCCGCCGTCCCGCTGCCGTCACCACCACCACCGCCTCAGCCACCACCGCTCCGTGTCACCCCGACCCCGTGTCCGCTCCCGCCCGCGCCAATGACACCACAACCACGCCCCTCGCCTCCGCCTCGTCCCCGCCTCGACCTCCACAGCCATCGCCGTCACCGTCGCCGTCGTCACCGCCTCCTTTTCCGCCACCGCGACCGCAGCCGTTTCCATCGCACCACACAGAGGCGGGCGCCAAGCACACGGCGGCGGCGGCGGCGGCGGCGCCTGGAGGTTCGATAAGGCGGAATAAAGCGAAGTTGGCCGCTCGCCGGGGGACGGAGAGCGGGCGGCAGGCAGAGAGCGGCGTATGTTAACTTGGCGCGCTTTCACGCGTTGCCAGTCATCGCGAGCACCGCGGGCGAGACACTATCACGCTGCAAAAGCGAACGGCGGCGGCGGCGGCGGCGGCGGCGGCGGCAGACGCGCGACCTACACATCTCGTGTCGCAGCTGTCTCCTCGCACCACCGCGCCATGGATCCGCACCGGGCGCGCGTCGCCGCCGCGCCCTACATGGCACTTCTACAATGGACCGCACCGCTGCGACGTGCGTGAACTCTCAGAGATTGTCCAACCTCACACCGGTAGCGGTAGCTCAGTGCATCAACTGATGTCACTGCAGCGCCTCTGACCGGGAGGTCCTAGGTTCGAGTCCTGACGGCGGCAGGATTTTCGACACTAGATTTTCAGCTAGGTCGAATTCAGCTGCTGTCTGAAGGAGAATTCTAGCGGCCGGCTGCTCTGATCGGTAGTTTTCCGTGGTTTCTCCGATCAACACCAGGCGAATGCCGGAGCAGTACCCTATCAAACGGGCCACGGACCGTGCGCGATCTATCCTTCCCATTCCTTGTCCTATCCTCTCCCATTACACACACACACTTACACTAACATGCACTACACTACCACATATTCCGGGAGACCGGTCGGGAGCTTAGAGCTTGTCCCGACTGGGGCGATGCCCCGTTGGTGGGAGAGTCCTGGTTAGGGGGAAGCCCCACTAGCCGACGGTAGGTCGGCGCCGGATCTCGCCATCCAGCGGGGGAAGTTCACCGCCATCTCCCGAGAAAAAACATGCACTACATTAACGGGACTAATGACCGAAGCAGTTGACGCCCGGAAACACGAAAAAAAATCAATCAATCACATTTATTTCACTTTTTTCCCTACATTCCCCACATTTATTTCCCTACATTTAATTCTATTTGAACAGTTCATTAAGTATCAGATAAATGTCGAGATATTACTATATATCGACCTGAATTATTAATGACTTTCGGATATTCAAAACGTTTTTCCTCGAGATGTTGACCTAACCTTTCCAGTTCAGTAAATCTGTTTTGGATTGGAACTCCCCAAATGTATTCTTTATCACTAGATAGATTTTCACTGTCTGCACTGGGATCGGAATTGAATCTTTTGGGATCTTGAGGTACCACTGGCCTGTATCAGCTCAAATGCTGCTGAACAAAATTACAAAAAAAAAAGGTTTTCCAAAAAGTAACATGCACACTATATAAGACCAAATAAATACTCTTATAATAGTCCAATAAATTAAATATTTAAACAAAAGCAGTTTTCACGAATACTACAATAACATAGAACAGTTTATACATGGTAAAACAGTTATTTACACATCAACTATATCAAAAGAATTGCTGCTCTATTACGTAACCCCTGGTTATTTAATGACGGTAGGCCCCGTAGGGCCATGCACAACGTCAGTTGTGCCGCACAATTTTTAGTCAAAATTCAAACTCATTGTTTTTTGTTTTAATGTGTCTTTCATCCCTGGATAGCAATCAAAACCATAGACGTCTCTTACATAACCGGAGTCTCGATAATTTTCTTTCAATTTCCGGGCTCTTTAGAAATTAGTAATATAGGTTTTTTTTGCAGTTTCGAAGTACCTAACGAAACAAAAACATCTTTCACATGTTCGGAGGCGGCATAGTTTCCTGTATAGAGATTTCTGTAAGAAGGGACCGCTTTTACAACTTATGCTTGGCCACTGCTGGGAACATAACTGCAGGTTATGTGCGTGCACTCATTTTGTCACTGCGTTCGTTTACACTTAGCTGTTTTGTAAATGATTTTATCACTAACTCTTGCAATGTCATCGCCTTATATTAGGTTCATTTGTTTCTCAAAGTTCTCGTTCAGCAGTGGTCGTGAACAGACGTGTCCGTCCAGTGCGACCAGAGTAGTCCGTTGAGTGCGAGCAGTGGAAGTGAATGGCGCCTTTTGCTGCCTTTTATTTAGCAGCCTTTTCCAAAGTTGTTTCGGAGTTAAACCAATGAGTCACCTACTTCGCCACGCGATAAAATTTGTTGTTTGTACTTCTGACCCTTACTTGTGGGAAATAAAATTCCTCTGGAACTAACATTGCAGATTACCAATACAACTATGTCCGTAATACGTTGAAAAAGGGTCTCTTATATTTGGGAAGAAAATGCACATTACGTATACATTGGGACTCGGGAGAGCACGTATTGTCATTTATTAGCGGGTTTGTTTTTAAACCGGGTTCTCTTACAACGGAGTTCTATTGTATTTCACACGTAGCCATTCGTATATGACAACTGAGCAACTACAGTATCAAAGGGTACATGAGCATGCGGCGTTGCGCAGCAGACAGAAATCCTTCGAGTTCCAAGAACGTGGCGTCTCAAGGAGCTCACGATGCGCATCCAATGTAGCATGACGCGGGATTGACGTTTCTGTCACGCGCGACCCACAAGGGACCGCACGCGCGACTGCTACGATCGGCGGCGGCGGCTCACCCATGACATCGCTGCGGAACCACAACGCACGCGGGCGACCTCCGTGTTCGCCGTCACGTGACCTAGAAACTTCTGGCCGCTAGAGGCCGGGTCAGACACAGTATGTTTGGCGGTGTGTCCTGTTTCGTTCATGGAAGCCATCGCTGCAGACCTTGGCCAGAGCGTCCCGAACTGAAGTCCCACAAGACTTTGGTCAGTCCACACCATCGCCGATGCCGACTCCGTAACAGGTCCAGTTACATCAAAACTCAGCAGATAGCTAAATGTCAATCGACGGCGCGCCGCGGCGGTGCAAAGGCGGTCCACCGCACAGTCCGACAGCGATAGTTCAGCGGGAATATCCTTGCGTCTTCGGGATTTTTGACCGAGAGGTCCTAAGGTTCGTGTCCAGATGAGGGACTTAATTGAGAATAGTAGGTTACATATATATGCAAAAATGTTATATTGTAAAGTGAGTGTAGTGTAGAGCAGAGAAATAAAGAAAGTGAAGTGATAAAGAAAGGATGAAATAAAGGGTCGTAGTGAAGTGAAGTGAATACCGGGGTATACACAATTGAAGCCTAAATAAATGTATCTTATCTTCAACTGGGATCGTTATTGTACTACTGGATCGTAGCTAGCCTAGCGTCTATCTCTATGTATGTCTCACTTAAATTTGTTTAAGGAATGGATTTATCCCTTCACTTTTCTGGGAGGATACAAAAATGTTTTGATGGACAAAAGTTGAAAGTTTTAGTACTGATGAAGTTTACGTAAAAAAATATGATTCCAATAAATAAATGTCAATCAATATGTAGACGCGGAGAAACTAAATCATTCCTTGATAATCCCCTTCCATTCCAAAACGACAGGTTACTAATATGACACTGATAATTTCTTAACAATCTCTGAAATTTTAAAAATTGCAAAACTTAATTTTTTCGTACTTGTCTTCAACCTTAAATACTGAAGCTAGATGTTTCAATTTTAAGTCAATATATTTTTCAACATTAGAGATATAAATTTTCACAATTTTTCAAAAGTTATCTAATGTTTTTCTTCAAACGTTTGCACAAAACATTAATTCTATAGCACTAGTGCCATTTTCAATAAAAAAATAGAATTTTGAAAAATTATAGCTATTTAGCATCTTCTACGCTTGGTTTTGAAAAGATGTTTTGAAGAAATGACTGAAGTATTTGTAGGATGCCAAGTTGTAATATTATTATATTGTGTAAACGTTACAAATGATCTGCAAGACTCCGCTGCATCGTTTAGCCTATATCGATTTACAAGCCTTATTTACTTAAAAAAGGCATCCATAATCTTAGTGAATGGATATAAAAAGCGTAAAAACACATTCACTGATATACGTAAATATAAAACGTGAAATTTGTGAGTCGCTGTGCTATTTTGAAGCAACCACTACAAAGCAGTTTTACATAATGGTTTTTATAATAGACATTTTAAATACCTCACAGAACTGGAATGTTTAAAATGCCATCTCTTTACAAACCATTTGTATTGTTTGGTGAGCACGTGGCATGAAAATATGATTACAATGGAATTTCAATTGCCCTCGTTTAAGTGTGGGCCCTCGCAATTTTATTATATCCTTCCAATTGAGTACGTAATTAGAATTTCGCGGATGATGAATTTTTCAGTTGAATTATATCCACAGTTTTGACGTAGGAATTCTTCACATTACGTAAAGGTACATGACTGCCAATTTCCCCTCACATGATCCTCTTTCCTGATAAAATGCTAACCCGGAAAAGACTTATGATTTCACATTATTATTTTTGTACTGCCCATTTTTGAATCCGGATTATGCAGTGGCACTTTGTGGACGTACTATGCCTAGTGCTGTGAATGGATATTTGACTGAACGGTATCAATTTGAAAACTGGAGAAGCATACAAAAATCTACGCTTCATTTTACTCGTAGTTATAAGCAGCCATTACGTAATTTGCATTACCGAATATTCATGTAGAACTGTAGCAATTATTCGTACATACTTTTCACATCAGTTTCTTCTAATAGGTTTTCCGGATGTGTTTCTTTAAAACGTAGGTATAGGGGGGCGAAATGAGTAAAAATGAAAATATAATTTTTTAGTTTTATGAGTCATTAATTACTTTGTAGTTTGCTGTGTTAAATAAGTCAAGTTTCATCTTAATATGACATCTTATCATCGTTTTTTTTTTAAATTTTGAAGTTAATGTAACATGGAAGTGGGCATGACCGTTTCGACACATCGTGGGTATTGCCTGAATGTCGTATATGTTTCTTTTCTAGTTTTGTTGTGAGAAATTGTTAATAGTTTGCTTTCTAGTGTTGAACACACTGTTTCTGGTAACAATTGAGGGTTGAATAGCGTCAAAATATCGGTGATTGTGTTTGCCCAGCATATGAACTAGGAATGTACTGATGTCTTAAGGAACCATTTCTCCAAAAAGTTTCATCTTTAAGAGACATTTTCTCAAACCCTACTTATAGGATGATGTTTAAATTTTAACAGAACATGTAGCGCACCAGTTTATATACTTTAACGGGGCGGATTTATAAAATGTTAAATAATTTAGACAATATTCTTTTAAATGTTAGTATAAAAGACCAAAACCGATTACAATGGACAAAAATTTATATTTAAAAAACTAGAGACATTTTTCAAAAACAGATCCGTTAAAATACTTACAAATAATGAATCTATATTTACGTAAAATTTCAAGACAGTAAATTGAATAGTTTCTAAGAAAATGTTCCTGACACTAACATTGGCAAGATGGGTCATTGTGGCTTCCTTTAATAGTAATCCGGTATATGTAAGTATTGTTAGTTATACGGAAGCTTAGGCAATTTGAATTTTTTAGTATTATTTTTACCAGATAAGAGATATCTAGGAGCACCTATTTCAATATTTTAAACTAAACTTGCCTAAGATTTCAAAACTCAAATTAAAGAAAAATCATATAGTTTTACATAGAAAAAGCATTAAATGGAACTGCACTTTTATTCAATAAAAGACTTCAAGGATATGAGAAAAACGTAATTGAATACGGAGAGACAGTTTTAATATTTTACGGTTAGTTTTAATCTTTGCAATTTATGCAGAAATGTTTCATAATTCTGGGTTTCACTTTACCAGGCTGTATGAGGACTCATAATCTACCTCCCAGTTCCAGACAATGTAGAGTTTCTTCCTTTTTTCCTTTCCACATTCATTCGGAACCAACTAGATTTAAATTAACTGCGATGCTTTTATGATCTTGTAAAAAGGAACTTAATTTTCTTTTCTTATTTTCCTGAAATATTTTTTTGTTGTTTCTCTAGTGTTCTTACATAAAGTTTAAAGAAAAAAAAATGCTCGAGCTGGGATTTAAACTCAAGCGCTTAAGCTAACAAAGTTATACCCTTTCCCTTGCGGTATTGTGTTTGGCTACGAAAGTTAATTATAAATATTGTAGTGATTTTCACACCTATGATGAAAAACGTTGCATGAAAATTATTAATATTTTGTTAACTCTGTACGTGAAATATTTGAGGGTCTCATTTTGAGTAATTGATTGCGTTAAGAAATAGATATCCAGCTTCAGTAGTGAAAGTGTGGAAGAGATTCGAAAAAAGTTGAACATGCAAGTTTCTAAATGTTCCACATTTTAATGAAAATAATATTTATAGTATATTTTTTAGTGCATTGAACTTGTTTGAGCAAAATAAAATAAAGAAAAAGACAGAGAGTAGTTTAAAAGAATTTTGTCCGAAAATACCAATTTCGAAATTCCGAAGATAGAAATGAATATCTCACATATACCATATTTCTTAGTGTATTTTGATATACTTGAACAAAAAGTACTTTTAAACATTACAGACATACTTCGAAAAAAATGAAAAGTGTTGAGAGGTCCATGGAACCTTTCCCCCGAATTTGTTTCGTACTCTTCTTTTTATAACTCTGATTAAAAAAGATCGTTTTTATAATGCTTTTATTTTCTTTTTGTTTATGTATGATTATTTTTAATATATTAATATTTTTAATAAGATGATTTTAATTTCTTTACTTATCTTAAATATATATTTTGGTTCAATAATATTACTAAAACCTTACGATCACTTGTTTTCACCTAGGCAGGTTTGCATATTGAGTATTGCAAATAAAAACACTATTTACCCTATTACTTTATATATTTCAATTATTTACAGTATTAACGTCTAAAAAAACTATTATTTGAAATCTTGTGAAATATTTAATATCCATAATATACAGGTTTATCTTGAGTCCGAAAGTAAGTTCTAATGACGGGTGAACGTCTTTAATAATTTTAGCAAAAAAAGTCTACGAACAAAAAAAATGTTTGTAAATAGCTGTAGAACTAACGCCCGGTTTATTAAAATAATGTTTCCCCAATTCGCGTTGCACTGATGAATGTGAATTTGCATAGTTGACCGAGTCGATATTCTTGTTGCTGCGTCTATGCGGCTTCCCTCCGCGACACCCGAAAAACGCAGCTGGCGCTTCGAACGTGGGCTTAGTGAGATAGCCACACTAAATATGATACTTCAACACTAAAACACTCCATGAAAATTGTTCAATACATTTATTATAACACCCATTTAATGGTTGAGTTTTCCAGCCAAATACAAGCAAAATACAATTGAACAAACCAAAAATTGCAATCAATAAAATTGGAAATCATTATCAAAATTAATACAACACGAGAGAAGACCCGATAGTTATCATCATTCATCAATGGGCTTATGTATCAGCTAAGTTTTACACGTTGGCTCCATGCCCTCAGTGTTCGATATCAGACATTTTAACATCTTGGCGTACCTATTCCAGCCTTCCCGCTGCAGTGGCCTTTGCGACATTTGTGGGCGGCACGGTCTTTCCGCTGCACCTCACAGACTCTTAACGTTTAGAACCTTTCTGACGAAGACGAAGGCTGGTGAACAGATGGCGCACATGCCGCAGTTCGTAGACCAATTGAATGTGCATCCTCCTCCTGGTTCCTAACCGTCATAAAATTGCCCTCGCACACCTTCATTTAGTCCAGGGGAGGAAAGGGAAGACATTGCTATTTTGTTAGGAGATACTTGTTGGTTTGGAAAAGTCCCGTCCACGCCACGATTCGCAAAAACAAACATCTATGAATACGGTGAGATCCGTATTCTGAACCCTTCGAACTGAAACTGTCAAGGCGCAACTGCCATAGTGATCTGTGCTAGGCGGGCAATATATGTTACCTTCAAAATTCTTTCAGTGTGACGCAGGAAATTTAGCTGCACGACGTAGTTTATATACAAAATTTGGGGTTGATTAGATACTGGTTGGACTAGGAGCATAGTCTAGTTGAGCTCTGCAAAAATCAAAGAACACAGAATCCTAGCGTAAACATTTTCCGTAATGGAAGCGGAATTATGCCACCAAGCTTCCTCTACGTTGTTCACACGATATCTACGAGTTTCGAAACAATATTATCAATTAATGAAATCCAAATGTATATGGTGTCTATTCCCAAGAAATATTTACTTCGACGTAAAATCAGTCTATTCTATTCTAATTCGGAATATTTCGACAGGATATATTCATTTCAAAATTCCATGGATTTGTTAAAAAAATGCTTCTATGCGCGAATGCGCGAATGCAACCCGCGTTACAAATAGAATTTAACTCCCAGCCTTGATATCGACCGTGCATGATGGTGGCTCCACACATTCGTTAATCGGCGAACAGCGAGCAACCACTCGCCTAATCCAGAGTAGCGTGGATGAGTTGCCTGCTATTTGCCGAGTAACGAACGTTCGGTGCTCGTCCTACCCACCGCGTGTCGGTCTTTTGGACGTATCAAAGGAAGCGAACATTCGCCGAACACATTAGCTGTTCGGGATTGGGCGAGCGGTAGCTCGCTGCTCGGCGAATGCCGAATGTGTAGAGCCGCCTTAACCCGAAAACGATACTTTCTAGGGCATTAAAACCTCGCTTTCGATGCCAAAGCGACGAGTTATATTCCTAACGCTACTTATTCTCAAAAAGTATATATATTTGTACCTTGTATTACATTTTTCAGGATTTGGCTTTCCTGCACTTACTACGCGGAATGGTTGAGACGGGCAGCGTTTCGGATTCTGTTAAAACAACGTTGCAATAAAATGTTTTCCCTTCATTCAACAACGGTGGGAGAGGGAGCGGATCATCTTTCCACACGCAAAGAGTTCTCTTACGAGTTCGTCGAGCGAAGAGGGGACGGGGGTTGCATATAAAATTGTACTACAACAAGGGAACTAGGAAGAAAGCAATTCTGAATAAACGAAGTTTCCAAGTTAATCTGCTTAAGTTATTTCATTTCTATGCACAACTATTTTTCAAATGTGTCTGTGGTCTATATCTTCATAGCAGGTACTTTTCGTGCTCGAAATTTGCTTAAATCTGTTACCAAAAATTGACGAATTCTTATTAGATTTTATTTTGCATTGCTCTCGGGCGCACAAGTCATGTCTCTGTCAGCCAGCCACAAAATTTCGAACTACGTGATGATATGGCAGGAAAAGGAAGCCGGGCCGACCGATCTTCTTTCTTCCATACAGTAGAACGCAAAAAAATGAAGACATACGTCTTATTTGGTTTGCAAGGAGCAGATACGGCTCGCGCTTGCCTCTCCTACACATCAAATCTGCGAGGGGTCTATTTCATTAAAATATGGAAAGCCATGTGAATATGCATTTCCTTTTTTAAAGTAGAGTGTACGTTTCTACTTTGAATTTGTCACCACAACCTTTGACAGCGAAAAAAAAAAAAAACAACCAACAATCTTAACTTTTCGTTGCGCATGTTCTTTCCTATTCGCCAGGAGCCTCCAATGTGCGGGACCGTAACCCATGAGAATGAGTGTATGCGTGCGTGGTTGTGTGTGTGTGTGAGTGTATGTATGCTTGTCGTGCCCGCTGCTTCCCGCCCACTCCTCTGCCACCCGCCCGGCGCCCGCACCCACATGCCCGCTCGCGCGCGCCCCGGGAGCGAGCCTCTATTGAGCGGCGGGGTGCGCCCTCGCAGCGGATTTTACTTCGAGCGCAACGGGCTACCGGCCGAGAGGGCGTATTTCACTCAATGCCCCCGCGGGTTCTTTTGACCCCAACATAGCAGAATAGCAGGGCTAAAGTCACGCAGAAAAAAAAACACGAAATGTACGTTTGCAGTGGTGCCACACATGAAGCGTTTATTTTATTTCATTTTATTTTATCTCACAACGAAAACCGTGTTGTATGTGACTTTGGGGCAGGAAAGGGAACTTTTATTTATTGCCCAGAAGCAAAGAGAGGAAATATCTCAGCAATTCCCGATGGATGTATACAAGATGAACGACTCCCCCCTTCACTTTGATATGGGGAAGCATAGCTCCGATCGAGATACAATCAAAAGGCATTGCATGATATTGCATGGTTATACTGAATTGTTCTGATAAAAGTAAATACTGATAGTACTTAATTTAGCAGAAATACGCTACAAATACAGATATTTTCTATTTAAATCCACTCTCTCGTAAAAATGTTTTTTATAATTTTAATTGCTTATTTCAATTCCTAGGCCGAAATAAACACGCAACAATTATTTGTAGTGCACATAAAAGAATCCTAATTGTCAAAGATGCGGAATAGTTTTAAAAGTTACCAAAGTTCCTTTCAAATTTTACTATATTTATTGACCACCGCTGCGAGAAGGGAAATCAACACAGTTCCCGTGAAATCATGTTTGACAAAAATGAAAGTGCGTACGTTTTTAATATTCACTTCTTACATCAGAATACACGGTTTTCTGAAAATCGAAGTGAACGGAAATGTAAATTTCAATAAAACGACCATTTGATCAATTCGGTTTTGCCACTGGTGGCATGTACGTAAAAACGTTTATGAAAATGGAATATTGAACATATTTCAATAATTTATGTCTAATAAGTTCGCAAAATTGCAAAAGAAATTGAATAAGTCATATTTTACTAATGTAATTTTGAAAATGTTTTTCTTGCAATTGGGGTAATTTGATATCAAAATCCTAAGCTATCAATATCGCCTGCTCTGCACGGAGGGCTGATAGAGAATATGGAGTCTCCAGTCTGTTTGCGAAATAAAAGCATTTTGCTGTACTTTCCATAAAAAGCATTCGTTCACATTTGTTGTTGACAGGCGCCGTGATGGATGCATGTCTCAGGGCCATTGCCGTTTTCAAGCAGTGCTAACTTGTAAATTAGGTTTCTCGTGTGATTGCTCATGCTTGAGCAATTATCTGTGCAGTCAAGTTGCGAAACAACCAAAGTAATGAATTTTATAGAGCAGTGAGCATAACATAGGTAAATATTAATTGGTAAACATATTTTTATATCTTTTTTCGTGGCAATCTGTTTGAATTAAGAACGATGAAAAGATAGAAAATAGATTTAATACGGCTGGAAATTGATGTTTCTTTTTCTAAATCTCATGGCGTAAGTAAGAGACTGTATTAATGGAGGTCAAAAATTGAAGAAAAAAACCATAGAACTTCCACTTGGACACACAAACATGAAATATAATTCGGAAAGAATTCTGTTACAATCTCTTAAGCGCTAAGGAGGTCACGATAACAAAATGAAAATTTTGGTTCACGAACGATACAAAATAGAGTAGCTGAAAAGAAAAAAAGTTCAAATAATTAGCGATATCGGTCTTGGCCTTATAATGTCAAACCTTACACGCATGAAATCCTACAAAAATTTACAAGATATTTAAGATAATTACGCATGTTGGAACAAGATTCCTTAATATAAAATTCATAAACATTATGCATAATTTTATACGCACACCTTGTCATAGGACAGCGACAAGTCTCGAACGAATTGTGTAATTGTATAATTGTGTTCTGTATTCTGTATTATATCCCTTCGAGCCACGCTATTAGGCAATAGCAATTCTGATATTCGCCCATGAACCCCATCCGCAGCTGCATCAACGCTTTCTCGGAATTTCATGCACGTGGCAACCGCTTCACATTCTTCAAATCGTCCACGGCTCAATGCTCGTCACCAAGTACGATGCTTCCAAGAATCATTGCCTCATCCAGATTTTACATATTAACCATGTATCCCGTACTGAAATTTCTAAATTTCAATTTGTTATTTCATTACATAACTTTTCCAGTTATAATTAATGCACTGTCCAAGATTCCTTTAAATGCATTATGTAAAAACTAACTCTGATTGGTTGAACGCTCATCGGCCGCAGACCGTGCAACCTCCCCACCACACACTCAATCGAAGTAGTTAGTTGAGCTATGATCTTCATATGAGACATCCACATCTCGCCGCTCTGCACCCTATTTTATGCATCGTACAAAGTTCTTAAATTAATTGCTCGGACTCAAAGGCCATGTTTAATCACAACTCATACGTAAAGTGAATGTGTAGAGCAATGTTTACACGTGATATTGTATGCGT